>JAABOM020072383.1:0-36058 GCA_011800125.2 Solanum clarkiae | reverse complement strand
AAGCTCCAAGTTGCTTCGGGGCTTTGTGCATGTCTAGAGCTTATATGCTTATATTGTACAGATAGTTGAGGTGGGGCCTGTCCTGACCCTTGTCAGATACTTTCTCTTATCTAGAGGATTTGTAGACTATGTAAAGTAAAGTGTGGTCATGTCTCGTACTTTAAATACCGTGGCCCCAATGGCCTAGTCATATGCATTTCCTTTTGTCTTGCTATCACTGTTTATCTTCTTAAAGGCATGTCAAAGTAGAAACCCCTTATAATATGTGTAGGAAGCGCATTGATACAGGTTGGTTCTCTCGGGCCTTATCGGCAACGGGTGCCAGTCCGCCCTAACGGGACTTGGGCGTGACATTATACTTTGGAAATCTATCTTGGTCTCTTCTATATATATGATATCCTTTATGAGTATGAGTTACTTAAGGATGTTTTACTTGAGCATTTATCATACATACCATATTGTGATATTATGCCTAATGCCTATGGTTATGCATTTTGATTATGATGCCTATGATTTGTTGCATTGCATCCTACATACTTAGTACATTCAAACGTACTAACGTATACTCGATTCTACATGATATCACCATGTAAAATCAACTTTAAATCATGCAATATTAGTATAAAGGAGGCTTAGGCACCATGGGTGAAAGGACTAAATAGTTCAACACCGCATACCATAGCTTTGGAGAAGCTTTTGTTGAAGATTGAAGATGGAGACTGGAAGCATGATGAAAAGCCTTAGTTCTGGATGAGGGTTTTGAGTCTTGAAGTTTGAAGTGAAAAATATGTCTAAGTGTGTTGGAGAGTATTGGGAAATGTTCAAGATGATATAAGGGTGAAATTTGGCTAAGTGTATATAAAAACACATTTGGGAAACTTGGGCTCAACACTTAGAATATTTTGGGCCACACTGGAAAACACTGCCAACCAAAATACAACTCTTCGTGTCGTAGAGAGGACGTGGAGAAGGAATTACACTAAAGCATGCCTTTACCATGTCTCGGATGGAACACGTAAACGTCACTTGAATTCATTTTCACTGAAAAATTTATAATTGATAATCTTTTGCTTTTAAATTGGGGTTAGACCATTTTTCACCTAATTTTGACCCCCTAATCACAAATATGAGTTTGGATTTTCAAAATAATGAAAGGATTTTAAAAATATATACATATATTAAAATTCTAGGCATTTTTAGGCATCTTTTGGGGTACTTTTTGGAGGCGTTACAAAATGTTTCCCTTCTTCATGTTCTAAGTTGTGTTATAGAGTTTTGGTAAGTATTTCCCCTTAGCGATTGTTCTATGCTATGCTAGATCATGCCAAACACTAGAGGAAGACGGGCCCAAACTCCCGAGGAGCAACCTACCAATGGTGAGCTCCGGGATGCTCTTACTATGCTTGCCCAAGTGGTGGCAAACTAAGTCCAACAAGGGGCCTAATCCCCTCATGCCACTACCCCGGGAGCTAGGTTGGGAGACTTCATGAGCATGAATCCTCTGGTCTTCTATGGGTCAAAGGTGGACGAAGATTCAAAAGAGTTAATTGATAAGATCTACAAAATCTTAAATATCATGGGTGTTGGACTGAATGAAAAGGCGGAGTTGGCAGCATACCAACTCAAAGAGATAGCTCAAATATGGTATGATAAATGGAATGTAATAAGGGGTTGGTAATGTGGTGCTTTGGGAGGAGTTCAAATTGGCTTTCCCTAACCTTTTTTTCCCACTTGAGCTTAGGAAAGCTCAATTGGTGGAGTTGACGAACTTGAAACAAGGTACTATGAGTTTGAGGGAGTATGCCCTCAATTTTAATCAACATTCAAAGTATGCTCCTTATTTGATGGTCGATCCTTGATCTAGGATGAACAAGTTTGTGATGGAGGTCTCCGACTTGGCAAGTGAAGAGTGCCAGTTCGCCATGGTAATTAGTGACAAGGACTTATCTTGATTGATGTCCTATGCCAAGCAAATGGAGAAAGACAAGGGGTAATGAGGCCAAGAGGGTCTATCTTAGGGGTATGTTCCAAAGGGGTGGCTGGTTCTATCAAGGCCAAGGGTCTCACTATGCTACAAATAAGAGGTTTGCCAATGACCTCCCTAGGCCTCAAGGTGTTGGAGTTGTGGCTCCCAGTGATGTGTACCATAAATTTTAAGGGGGTCATAAGGGCCCATGTTTGAGGGGTTCTAATGCTTACTGTGAATGTGGGGATCTTGGTCACAAGAGGGTAGATTGTCCAAGAAATCGTGGCAAGGGCTGGGGTGCAAATGCGGTTCCATTGGGTAGAGGTGGTCCTCAAGGTGATGGCCCAAGGTACAAGTGATTTTATACACTTCATGGGAGGATAGGGGTTGGTTAGGTCCCCAATGTTATTGCCGGTATATTGAAAATCTTTGTCTTTGATTTTTATGCTTTCAGTGATCCAGGTACCACTATTTCCTTTATTACCCCTTTTGTTGCTAAAAGGTTCTGTCATGTCCCCGAGTTGTTGCACGAGTCATATGAAGTGTCTACTCCTGTTGAGCCTCTATTGTCGCTAGGAAAGTTTATAGGAGTTGTCCTATTTGCATTTTCCATAAGTTGTTTTCTTGTGATCTTGTTGAATTAGACATGGTTGATTTTGATGTCATTCTTGGGATGGATTTGTTGCATGCCTACTATTCATCTATTAATTGTACAACCTGTAGGGTCAACTTTCAATTTCCTAATGATCTTGACCTTGAATGGGAAAGTCAAGATGTGTTGGTCAAGGGCAGATTCGTTACATGCATTAAAGCCCATAAGTTGATTTGTAGGGGATGTTTGTATCATCTTATGAGGGATAAAGATGTGGAGTCCAACGTCCCTTCCATTGAGTCATTCCCCA
Organism: Solanum clarkiae; assembly: GCA_011800125.2. Classification (NCBI taxonomy): domain Eukaryota; kingdom Viridiplantae; phylum Streptophyta; class Magnoliopsida; order Solanales; family Solanaceae; genus Solanum; species Solanum clarkiae. Next base: position 33,190 of record JAABOM020072383.1, on the reverse strand, counting down.
TTATAAAAGAATTTCTTGATGTCTTCCCAAATGACCTTCCTAGTGTCCAACCAGAAAGGGAGATAGAGTTTGGCATAAATCTCGCTCCTGATGCTCAACCTATCTCTATTCCCCCTTACCATATGGCCCCGATAGAGTTGAAGGAGTTAAAAGAACAATTGAAAGATTTGTTGGAAAAGGGATTTATTAGACCTAATCAATAACCTTTGGGTGCTTCGGTGTTGTTTGTGAAAAAGAAGGATGGGTCACTTAGAATGTGCATTAATTACCAACAACTAAATAGGGTCACCATAAAAAATATATGTGCCCTTCAAAGAATTGATGACTTCTTTGACCAATTGCAAGGAGGTATCTTTTTCTCTAAGATTGATCTTCGATCTGGGTACCATCAAGTGAGGGTGAGGGAGTGCGACATTCCCAAGATAGCCTTCCAAACTACATATGGGCAATATGCATTTGTTGTGATGTCTTTTGGGGTTGACTAATGCACCGGTCATCTTCACGGATCCAATGAATAAAGTCTTCAAACCTTGTCTTGATTCCTTTGTTGTGGTTTTTATTGATGACATTTTGATCTACTCTCACTGTAGGGAGGAGCATATGGGTCATTTGAGGGTTATGTTGCAAAGATTGAGGGAGGACAAATTGTATGTCAAATCTGATAAGTGTGAATTTTGGTTGAAAGAGGGTGCATTCATTTGGCATGTGGTGTCGGGGGATGGTATAAAAGTGGATCATAAGAAAATCGATGTAATTAAGAATTGGCCTAAACCATTGACCCCATCATATATTAGGAACTTCTTGGGTCTTGCGGGTTACTATAGAAGATTTGTGAATAAGTTCTCCTCCATTGCTTCTCCTATGACCATATTGAGTCAAAACAAGGTTAAGTTTGAGTGGACTAATGAATGTGAGAGAAGCTTCCAAACATTGAAGGAAAGGCTTATGTCCACTCCTATATTGTCACTACCGAATGGGGTTGATGGTTTTGTTGTGTATTGTGATGCAACTAGAGTTGGGTTAGGTTGTGTGTTTATGCAAAATGGTAAGGTCATAGCTTACACTTCTAGACAACTCAAAGTGCATGAAAGGAATTACCCTCCCTATGATCTAGATTTAGCTTCCATGGTATTTGCATTAAAGATTTGAGGTCAATATTTATATGGGGTGCATGTGGATGTCGTCATTAACCATGAGAACCTCCAATTAATCTTCACTCAAAAATACGTCAACTTGAGACAAAGAAGGTGCCTAGAACTTCTCAAAATTATGACGTGAGTGTGCATTATCATCTGGGTAAGGCAAATATGGTGGCGGATGCTTTGAGTCGGGGGAGATGCTGCCCTTAGGTACCAAGGTAGGTCGTATGTTCCTTGTGTTGATGGTTTGAGGGAGAAAATCCTTGATAAGTCCCATAATTCTTCTTATTCTATTCACTCTGGTTCCACCAAAATGTATATAGACTTGAGAGACGTGCATTGGTGGGGAGACATGAAGAGGGAGATTGCCAAATTCGTCTTCGGTTGTCATACTTTTAAAGAAGTCAAAGAGAAAATATCAAAAGCCAGGTGGCCTAACCCAATACATAAAGATTCCTAAATTGGAAGTGGGAGGTGATTAATACGAATTTTGTGGTTGGGTTGCCCAAGACTAGGAAACGTTTTGATTCTATTTGGGTAGTGGTTGACAAAATGATGAAATCGACTCACTTTCTACTAGTTAAGACCACATATGGTGCTGAAGAGTATGCAATGTTGTACATCCATGAGTTAGTAAGGTTGCATGGGATTCCTTTGTCCATCATATCGGATCGTGGTTCACAATTCACTTCACACTTTTGGAGATCTTTCTGAATGGGTCTTGGTACAAAAGTTCACTTTAGTACGACCTTCTATCCTCAAACAAATGGCCAATCTGAAAGGAAAATTCAAACTCTTGAGCATATGCTAAGGGCTTGTGTATTGGAGTTGAAGGGGTAGTTGGGATGACCATATTCCTTTGATTGAGTTTGCCTACAACAATAACTATCACTCTAGTATCGGTATGGCTCCTTTTGAGGTTCTTTATAAGAGACGTTGTAGATCACCAGTGGGTTGGTTTGAGGTTAGAGAAGTGGATTTATTAGGACCATATCTTGTTATTGAGTCTCTTGAGAAGTTTAAAATGATTAGGGAAAGGTTGAAAACTTCCCAAAGTCGTCAAAAATCTTATGTCAATGTGAGAAGAAGAGACCTTGAATTCAAGGTGCGTGATTGGGTTTATTGAAAGTTTCTCAAATTAAAGGAGTGGTCTGTTTTGGTTGAAAGGGGAAGTTTTATCCAAGATATGTTGGTCCTTATGAGGTATTGAAAAGGGTTGGCAGGGTAGCTTATATGTTGAAGTTGCCTAGTGAAATGAATTTGGTTCATACTGTGTTCCATGTCTCTATATTGAGAAAATATGTTGGTGATCCTAATGCTATTGTGCCTCTTGATGTTGCGGGTCTTGTTGAGGATAAACTGAACTATGAAGAGGTTCAGGTTCAGATCCAAGATAAACAAGTGAAGACATTGAGGAATAAAGAGGTAGCATCTGTTAAGTTCCTTAAAAGGAACCAACAAATCGAAAGTACTACTTGGAAGGCCGAAGCAGACATGCAAAAGTGGTATCCTTATATTTTCCACTCCAATCAAGCCTAAGGTACTAGATCTAAGTCCCTTATGTAATTTCAATTCTTATGTTTCAGCCCCTGTGTCATTTATATGCATTCATGTTTAAGTTGGCAAGTCATGATGATTTTACACTCATGTTGAGATTTTAAAATGGTATTTTAAATGTAATGTTGCATTTTAGTTGTGGCTGATTCGTTTATGATCATTCTTTTCTTGTACATCTCTTTTACATTCAGGAAATACATGTTCCCAAGGGGGAAATATTGAAACGACCCCAAAAAGAGCCCAAAACGTGCCTCGAATTGCCTGAAATTTTAAATTCCATAATTCTCAAAAATCCATTTGCTATTCCAAAAATCCGACTTCATATTATTTTTCAAGGGGTCCAAATTAGGGGGAAAAGGGTCTAACACAAATTTAAGAGCAAAGATTCAGTAATTGTGAAATTTCAAGAATGTGATATCCAGAGAGGAATCCGGGTCGCAGCTGTACAAAATGGGCACTGTTTTTTTTTAGTTTGTCAAAAATACTCTAGGTGTTGAGCCCATGTTTTCCCAAATGTGTTTTTATCTGTACTTGTAAATATTTTCAAATACTCTCCAAAATACTTAGTCATATTTTTTCTCCCCAAACTCAACTTCCAAACCCTCATCCCAAGCTAAGGTTCTCCCTCAAGATTCTTCTTCAAGTTTCAGGTCTCCATCTCAAATCTTCATCAAGTTCATCTCTAAGCTAAGGTATATTGGATTCTTTCATGGCATCCTTTCACCCATGATACCTAAGACTCCTTTTACTCAAATTACAAGATTTAAAATTGATTTATAAATAGTTCTTACTTATTATGAAATTCACAACACATTATGTTAAAAGCTATGTAAAGTTGTGATTGTTGTGCTATGTTTTGAGAAATAAATGTTAGATCTATTGTAAGATTTGATGAGGGATTCTGATGTGTTTGTCTTGAGGGTGCTGAAAGTTGTTGATTAATGGTGCTACAATGAATTTTCTTGCATGATTTGATCTCTAAATTGCATGGTTTTATATTACCATTTCACACTCTCTAAGTGTTTGATAAAATGTCTGGATGTGGTCACTTGAGGAGTTGGAAGTCCTAAGTATGAGATATGATATGAATGACTATATGATGATGAAGTGATCTTATGTATATGATATATTCTATACAAAATATTGCATTAGACCATGCCCAATCTGGGTGGCCTAGTGTAGGGGTCAACATCTCAACCACTAGGGTGGCAGATACTGCCATCACTAACCTTCATGAGGGGTTTGTACCTCACAACACTAGGTTGATAGGTGCTATCATCACTAATCTTGACGAGGGGTTTGTACCTCACATTACTAGGGTGATTGGTGCTATCATTATTAACCTACCAAGTGGTTTGTACTTTGGAAGTTTAGCTCGGGCTCTTCTACACATATGATATCCTATATGAGTATGAGTACATAAGCATGCACACATATTGTTATATTATGCCTATTGCCTATTGATATGCATTTTGATTATGATGCTTAATTCTTGTTAGCATTGCATCCTACATACTCAGTACATTCAAAGGTTCTAATGCTACTTTATGCCTACGTAATGTCACCATGTAGGAATTGGTGCCCAAGTTGATCATCCTCCTCCTCCACGTGGCTAGTCGATGCTACTCAAGCTAGTTGGTGAGTCCTCTATTCTGGCGACCTTAGTCTATGATTCTCTTATTATACATTAAGACATTCCTCTTTATTGTTTATTTTGACTATGAGGGTGAGCCCAGTTTACTTGTCTTGGCCCCGCTCTTATCTATGTATTAGAGGTGTTGTTGGACATGTTCTGTATATATGATAAGAGTTTAACTCTTGTCTCTTGATTATGATGTTGAGCAAGCTTTTCTCTTAGCCTCAGTTTCTATCATTCTTTTATCTTTAATGTTGGATTTATTGCTTTCGTGACCAAGGATGTGTAATGATGCTTTATGAGGCTTTCTTGTGGTACCTTCGGGTTTACGTTGCACCGGGTAATGTCCAGACTAAGCTTGGGTCGTGACAATGGGTTTAATATGTCAATTAAGATCGTTATGTTAAAGTATTATGCCATTTCATATATCATGGATTTCATGGCATATTGATGTATAATTCTTTCTTATATACTTCCATCTATATACATGTATCCTTGTCATCTAACATTGAGATGCAAGTTCAATGAGTTCATATGCATTGCATGCCCGTATACTTAGTGCATCCATACATACTAAAACATAATCTTTGCCTACATGATCTAACCATATAGGGACCAGAGATAATCTTCATCTACCTCTTGACAAGTTGCCTTCTATCAACCTATTATGTTTTTCTGCTTATATCTTTACTTTGAGGGTGAGCTCGAGACATGTCTTAGCCCCCATTTTATTCCATAACATAGAGGAATTGTTGGACATTATGTAAAATCTATGTACTGGCTTGTGTGTGCTATGCTATCTTATTTATGGAGACTATGATTGTCACGACCCGGTTCTAGTCATGATGGCGCCTACTAGCCCACCTACAGGCAAGACAATTCCCAACCCATGGGTACTTGCCTAGCTCTCTAGTCCAAACCAAATCGATACAACAATAACATATATGCCAAAACTTACCCCGAACCTAGAAGTCAACTGTACAAAACTATAGTAGACAAACGAACTGTAATATACATATATCAATAACAAAAATAATATACAAAATCAGAAGTGCGCCTACAAATACCATGCTCTACTGTACAAGGTCAACGTCTGCATGCAAAACACGGATGTCAATAGGAAGGAGACTACGTAAAAGCCAGGGCTAGCATGCACACCAAAAGTCTCTTAAGTGCTCGCAAAGTTCCCTGACTCAGCTATCACTGCTCGTGCCTTGACTTATATCATGGGAAGATGTAGAGGTAGGGGTGAGTACCAAAAAACGCACCCAGTAGGCATCATCAACCTACCAAGTGAAATGGTGAACATAAATAAAGTCTAAATATATAAAGAACTGCAACAGTGTAGAAAAAAATCAGATCAAGGCATAGGCATGTTTGGTAACCCTCAAACCACTACAAAACCAATCGAGTGAAGAAAAGTATAACCTGAACCAACCCAATAACTAAACATCAATACTAACTAATAAAGACTGCGTAGGCCAATACCATAACTACCATCAACTGAGGTATAGTGTTGTGCGCTGGTGCAAGGACCTAGTATCTATGCATGTACACCAACTAGGCCCCCATTAGCCCCGAAGGCCCAGCCGCGCATAATGATAATGCTAACAAAAAAATCAATAATTCCATAGAACCATCATAGAATCCCGTAGAAGCATCACAGAACTCAGCACTACAAAGCATCAGAAGAAGGGTTAGTTGTATGTAGGCGTAAGGCCCTAGTGTTCAAGCCTGAACGCACCATAAGCCCTCATAAAAACATAGGGTAACCCCACGTACAATCCGAGTGTGAGCAAGTGAGTGGATCCATAGGTAATAATGGGCGGCCCGACCCCTAACATTACAACAATAACCGGGTCCCCAACCCATATGAAGTAGTGTCACACGAGGACTAGAACATATAATATCACCAGGCGCCTCTAACCCCTAGTTCTTCCGACCCTAACTCCAGTCGGGCAATTACCTAGAGCCAGGTGATCTAACCATAAATGTAACTACGGGACGTATCACCAAACAGAGAAATAATCCCCCTATCATACTAGCAGTGTATCATAAAAAATGTAGCAATCATGGGGCCCAGCCCCACTGACCATCAATTAAGGGTCCTCGACCCAAAACTAAGCTAGCCTCAGTCCTCACAATCTGTAGCCGCCACCTGGCATCACAGTCGTAGTGACTGGGATATAAGTCTACGGGGAGCGTCACCCAAGAATCTGACTCAACAAATGTGACCACCAGTGCTCAATGGTGACAGGGAGCATCATCTGGGATAAGATGTCAATAAAAATCATTCAACCAGTATATCCTGATTTAGAACTCTAAAGTCATGTAACGGAGGCGACAACAATCATATCATGCCCAGAATGAACGTTGGAGATGACCATACAACCCAGGAACCCCACAACCTAAATCCAATCCACACAACAATAACTACCACCTCTCTCTGGTATAATAGATACTCTGACATCAGTTCAAGAGAACCAATATACAACAACTATCAGCAGTATAATGGCATGCATAGATATATATATATAAATCATATATCATCATAGAATAATGCCCAATTAACGCCAAGTATATCATAACCTCGTCAACCACAAGTTAGAGTAAACATAAACCATTATAGAAAATCATAAATATCCAAGATACCTAAACCAACTCGAGTCATATCAATATTAGAGTCAAGCCACAGTGTGACATATAATCAACGGACAATCTCCTACTCATCATATCTCAGTACCAATAGGTTATACACATTCATACTAGTACGAGTCAAGTCAGAACACATGCTAGTCGCAAGGCGCTAGCCCATATTTGTCCATTCCTAGGTCCCTTCCTATGTAAAGCAACTCATAAGAGCAGTGTCGTTATAAACTAAGCTAAGGCCCAAGAGGATAGATAAATAGAAGGATGTCACCTACCCAAAATCAAATCGTAGCCCAACATCTATCAAGGATTTTACCCAAGACAACCATGTGCCTGCCCACTGATAATATTCCCTTATTTAAATAGGACAACAGTTCCCAGGCCTAACCTACATAGCTAGTGTTTCAACACAGATAACCCACAAAAGCACGTAGGACATAAATTGCACCGAGGTACCTAGGTCAAAGAACCATCTCTAACCTGCCAGTGGCTTAGTAGCAACACCTTTTGTATCACAGAATGCAACACTCCCTTAGGGGTGCACTATACTTGTTCCTAGAACATGGTTTGTCTCTAGTCACTAAACATTGAAACAAGTACCTAACAAATGACAATTGTATTCATGATCATATAAACCATAGGGCAACATAGAAGCATGTTTGATCAGGAAATTCTAACAGAAGTACTCAGAAAAGATATAGATAACCGCAACCATATCATGCATATACAGACCAACCAGATATAGATACTAGATTCAGCGGATAAGGTAGCATTCAGTTACAAATCAACTTCAATAACTAGTATATTTTGGTATCCTCAAACCACACACAAAAAAAATAAAGAGTCAAACTCTGTATACATACCTATCACATGTTCATAGCTCTATCTAACCCCTTACTGGCCCTTTTGTAGCCATATAAGGCAAAAACTTATGGTAAATAACAGCTACAGCCAATGCAGTCCTCAATACAACAACTACCGTCACATAACATTATATATATACATTACACACAGATCACATCCATCCATATACAATATATCATTCACAACTCAATGCATAAACAGTACATTCCTATGCATTCCAACTCAAATGTACAAACATTTTAGCTTAGTCTAGGTTTAGAGATAGCCTCGCCTACCTGGAATCTGACGTCTCTTGCTCTGTGTCAATCAAACCAAGTTTTTCTCCATTGAATCACCTCCTTATTTTTCTCAGCTATCAAAACATAAGTCACAAGATTATTATGGCTGGTTTGGCTGTAAAATCTCAAGAAATGAGTTAAATTACATCAATTACAACTAAGATAGGAAAAATCAGGCCCCATACATGAAATAGTGAAACAAAATCTGTAAAATAATCCCCATATTACCATGAGTCCACAGCCAAATATTCGTCCCAAAACGGATCCCGGAAGACCGAGAAAAGTCCCAAAAACAAAGTTAAAAGCTTTACTGGGAAAAATTCTTTTCGAATAATTTCTCGATTAGAATTCTTGAAACCCAAACAAAATCAGTGAAAACACAATATAGCATAGCGTTCCTCTCAAAAAGTAGAATAATTTAGACACAAATTTTACGTAATTCCTTAAGAAATGACTGACATATTATAATATAAAGTTTTCACTCATTCTCAACATATCAACGAAGAAAATGTAGAGATTTACCTCAAAATACATATCTAATCCCAAATATGACTTCGTCACAACGTTCCTTGCCAAAAATTGAGTCACAGAGCCTCTTAAATTACTCAAATCGGATGAAAAACGAGCTTGGAATTGCAATGCAAAGTAGAAGGGAATATATATATTCACTTATATACAAGAGGCTACAAACAGCTGAAGCAGGCAGCTATTGGACGACATTCCTGCTTCAGCTGCTTGCTTAAGTAGGCAGCCGCCCATTGGCGAGCCTCATTCAGCTGCCTGATTTTAAAATTTTTTATTATTGAAATTAATTTAGCGTCTTAATTAGGAAGCTACATAAAAATTATCAAAAATCTAGATATGTATAAAAAAATAGACTATAAATCATGATATTTGTCCGTAACAGCTGCTTGTTTCTAAAAAAATTTAAAAAAAAATAAAAAATTTAATTAATTATTTAAATTAATCTTTCGGCATCACATAAAGGGGGATAGAAAAAATAACATGTATTATTTAGTTAGAAAGCTACGATAAAAATTACAATGAATCTAGATAAGTATAAAAAAAGTACTATAAACCATGATATTTGACAACTTCAAACTTTTTAAAAATAAATATAAAATTTAACTGGTTATTGAAATTAATCTATCGATGTCACGTAAAAGGGGACAAAATTAACAATAGTAATATATCTATATATGAAAATTAAATAAAAAATTATTAATAAAACGAAAAAGTAAAATACATAAAAAAAAATTGACTTTCGAAATTTTATTAGAGCCACATAAATTTGGACAAGAGGAATAACATATTGTATTTAAAAATTATGTAAAAAAAAACTATAGTTCACAACTATTAATAATTTAAAGTATTTAAAAATAATAGTAAAATTTAATTGTCTTTCTAAATTCTATCGATATAACTTAAATTCAAATGCAAAAATAACAAATATTGGGTCTGTACTGGCACGGGCACCTACATCTATTATATACATAACTTCTTGGAAAGTTATGTACATATATATATGCACAGATAGCTGACACATTTTTACCATGTGGCAACGCCTGGTCGTTCCACTTGGTAGCCCCAAAATAGGCCACGTATCCCTCTCTTTTCATTCTTCCTTCTATCTCTTTATTGTCATTTCGGACTCATTCGGACTCCTATTTTGGCAAATGAACTATGTAATCCTATGGATTTCGACATTATGGATTCAATGGTACCGTCAAAATTTCTAACGGAGCTTCCTATGATAAATTGACGATCCCACCTCTTTATCCACAACTTTTAACGAAAAGTTCCCGGAGGTCAAATCAAATTCGAAAGTCCCTGTGATTAGACAACGGGTTGAACCAAACCAAAATCGATATTCTAGAGCTAATGAAGCAATAAAAATTCTCACCAGGGCACAGTTACTGAGAGCATTGACTGGATCAACTATTAATTGATTCTGGCGGCCAAATTTGCAATCTATGATATAATTGCATCGGACATGTTTCTATCCTAATTGGACTGTTCCAGAGCTAATGAAATCGTTGAAATTCCATTCCAAGGTCATTTACTAGGAATTTACTTAAAAACTCATTTTACAAGTATAATTTCTCGATTGACTCAAAAATCCACATAACTCCGGAAAAACCCGAACAATAATCAACCCAATAGTCTCGAGGTCACTATACATATTTTCAAACGACATAATAACAATAAAATCATAGAAATAACCCCGAGGTTCATTACAACATCCTTAACTAATACGACTTTCGTCCGCAAATTTACCGAACATAGGCATACCTATAGTCTCCAATCTAGACCTCGAGTATATAAATCATAAACATGTTTTGTATTCTATAACAATTCTCCACCAAAGACTCACCGATGCAGCAAATATCCATAAGGCTACCTACTCAAAATTCTCTTTGTACTTCCCTTTATACCAAGGCATTCGTATCTCACTTCTCAAATAGGTCCTCAATAGTTATTACCATTTAGGCCCTCATTCTATAGGATCTAACAATTAACCCATGGCAACAACTGCAACAGCATCCATCGGTGCTTACAAGTCACCGAATCATTACTATACAACATAGTAGTCGGCTTGACAGACACCATTAGCCACTCATAATGGCCACAAAAGATCCGGGTATAACCCCCCAAAATGTTTTCCACTAAAATCTCCCTTAACAATATTCGACCATCATTTAACTCAACAAAAATATTCAAGAGTACATGTAACACATCTGCAATACACTGGCATACCATTGATATGCAGAGAATAGGATATATAGAAGAACAAGCTAGATGTAGGGCCAACTCAGATGCAATTGGTCTAACCCATTCCAAAACCTTAATAGGGATGACACATAAGTCCCAAGCTCACCTCACCTTCTGACCCATATGAATTGAAATGCCCCAGATGTACTTTGAAATGCCTCATATTCATAATTTTATATATCTCAAAATCTATGCGTGATTTTAAAAATTCAACTTCATATTCTCGATCAGGGTGCAAAATTGAATATGACATGGGTATAACCCGAATTTTAGAACATCCATGGTGAAAAATAATTTTTGCTAATTTTACGATTTCTAGTAGTTGTCTTCCACCAGTACGTAAACTATAGTCCACATCTGGTCCGCGTCATGCCACGGGCGCGGACCAGTGCAATATTTTCTTTACTTTTTATATTTCGGTCAAGGGCATTGGGGTCATAGCCCCATGCCCACTTAAACGTGAAATCACTCATACATAGCCATTTTCCAACTCTATAACTCACAAAACCCTCTCTAAAATATTCCTAAGACTCTATCAATTCTCTAATTCAAATCTAAGGATTTCAAACTCATTCTGGGACTCAAGGACTCATTTCAATCTCTAAGATTACTTCAAGTTCAGCTCAAAGAATCCAAGGTTTAAGGTATGTGGTTCCTCATCCATTGATCCTTTAACCCATGGATCTCAACCTTCTCTTTTTATGATAATTTCATGTGTTTCAAGTTGTATTACCTATGGTATCTCTTATTATGAAAATGAGCATAAATCATGTTGGGGTTTTGACAAGTATTGATTGATTATGCATGAGTGTCCATTTTAAGCTTGTTCCATGAATTGCATTTGTCTATTGAGACTATGCATGTATTGAGCTATGAGACTATGAACTATTATGAGCTATTGTGATGGATTTCAGGGTACCCTACATGACAGTTTTACCATGTGTTGGTACGTTGATTTGCATTGAGATTACTCATATCGTTTCACTCTTGAATTGCATGATTTTGAGCTAGTATCATGAACCCACCATGTGTTTGACAAAATGATGTGAGAAGAATTCTCAAGTTATTGATGATCTATTACATAATTTACAAGTCAAGGGACTTTATGATGATTAAGGGCTTTTAAGCACGTATTGAATTCATGAGAAGTATCTATGATGTTGCAAGTATAAAGTTAAATCCTACTTTAAGATTTCCACCACTTGTGACCTATTCATGTTAAAGCAAGGGATCATGTTTGATTATTATCTACTGTAATGCTCAAGTTAGGCTCAGTATTAGAGGTCAAGCATATTTATGAGCTACTCTAGTCATGTTATCATATGTCTAACAAGTTATTCATGTTATTATTAGCGTATGATTCTTTCAAGTATTCCATGGGATTTGACTTAGCACTGATTGAGACTTAAGATGGGGGATCGACTCAAAGGGTCCTTTTATAAAGTCTTAGTATTTAAACTATGTGCCAATGTAGGATTATACATGATCTCTCTTATGGCTTTCTAGTGGTTCCATCTAGTTATACCACACCTTGTCGAGGGGGTGAAATGCCTCTAATTATTCATAATATGGCTACCACGGCAAGTAGATCAAACCTTTTCATTGGAGTGACATGCCTCGATCACCTTGTCGAGGGGTGACATGCCTCGATCATCTTGCCAAAGGGGTGACATACCTTGGATTCCAAGTATTAGATCGCTTGATCTATGTCGGTTAAGGTCTCTTCCCACATATGTATTATATACTATGCAAGTTGAATGTTTTATAAGCATGTTTTATTACAAGCATTGATCATGCATGCCATGTTGAGATTGTATATATCCATTGCTCATAATTACACATTTTGAACATATTGGCTTATGTCTTTGTTCATTGCTTCCCGTGTACTTAGTACATTTAAACATACTAACACATACTCTATGCCTACAGGATATTACAATGGTTGAACCGGAGATGCATTTGATCATCCTCCCCCACATGTCTAGTTAAATTCTCGGAGAAAGTGTTGACGAGTCCTCAATTTCAAGGACGATATCTATTTACTTCATGTTGTGTTGTGACTCCTTCTTATGTTTAATACTTATTATTATGAGGGTGAGCCTGGGAAGTATATTGGCCCCCTTTCCATTCCAAGCTAGAGGTGTTGTTGGATACTATGATGTATTATTCTATGAACTTGACTCCTTTATTGTTTTTATGTATATCAAGACTTTCCTCATTCCCGCTTCTCTTTTTCTATAACTTGTGATGCTTATTTAGCTTCCGCGATCAAGGATGTGTGATTGATATGCTAAGAGCCTTGTTTGGGGTCCCTTTGGGTTCCCCATTCGTCGTGTCACGTCTATGCCCTAGGCTTGGGTCCTGAAAATCTTGATATCAGAGCACTAGCTTAGTAATGGTCCTTGAAAATCCACAACACTGCATCTATTGGAGTCTTATTCATGTTTGTGAAGCACGCCACAACTATGAATGAGAGGCTATAAGGCGGTTTAGGAAATGCTGTACTTCTTCATGGTCTATATGATCTTTAGGTCTAAGTATGAGGCTTTTCCCCTAAAGAATGCTATTGTTTTCTTCTAGATCAGGTTGATTCTAAGGGGAAGACTAAGAACAACCCGTATTCCTGAGCAGTAGTTGGCCAATCCCGCTCCTCAAGTTCCTCAAGATAAAGTGTTAGCCCTAGAAGAGTTTCGAGATGCTATAACAATATTGGCCTGTGCTATGACCAACCAAATGAACCAAGGGGCCTAAGCCCCTCATACTACCACTCCATCCTTAAGGGCGAAAAATTTCACAAGAATGAACCAGCTGGAGTTCCATGAATCCAAGGCGGAAGGATCCCCAAGAGTTCATCGATGAGGTGCATAAGGTGCTACCTATCATTGGGGTTAATTTGGGAGAAACCAGAGTTAGCGGCCTACAAACTTAAAGGTGTTGCCAGAATTTTGTTCACCCAATGGAAATTGGAGAGGAGAGAAGATGATGCCATTACTTGGGAGGAGTTCAAAGCTGAATTACTCAATTGGTTATTCTATTTAGCTAAGAGAGGCTAAGATGATGGATTTTATTAACCTTAAGCAAGGTTTCATGAGTGTAAGGGAGTATTCCCTCAAGTTTGACAGGATTTCCAAATATGCTCCACATTTGGTAGCTGACCCTAGAGTTAGAATGAACAAATTTGTGTCGGGAGAGCTGACAAGGTTAAATGAAGAATGTCGTACCGCAATGCTAGTGATTGATATGGATTTGTCTCATCTTATGACTTATGTCAAGCAACAAGAGAAGGGAAAGCTTAGAAAAATAAGAAGTGATGAGTCCAAAGAGGCTCGTTTTGAAGGTGGTTTCCAAGTTTCCAAGGGTTGAAGATTTCCTCAAGGCCACATGTTCCAAGGACAAGGGTCTTCCAATGCTCCTAATAAAGAGATTTTCTAATGATAATCCAAGATTCCAAAGTGGTAATGGTGGAGTGCCTAATCCTAAGTGCCAATGTTGTGGTAGAAACCATAGTGACCCATGCTTGAGAGATTCCAATGCTTGATATGGTTGTGGTGAAATGGGTGAAAAGGTTTTTTATTATCCTCATGCTCGAAAAAAATGTAGACGTGGTCGTCTTCAAGGCCAAGGTGCTAATGCTGGTCCAAGGACAAAGAGAGGCTAACAAACGGGTGCTCCAAGGAAAAATAGGTTCTATGCTGTTCAAGAAAGGCAAGAATTTTATGAGGTGCCCAATGTCCTCACTGGTAGGTTAAAGGTTTTTTATTATGATATATATATATTTATAGATCTGGGTGTCACTCTTTCTTTCATTACTCTTTTTGTTGCCAAAAAGCTTCATGCGAATCCCAAATTGTTGTGCGAACCTTATGAAGTGTCAACCCCTTTTGGTGAGTCCATTGTTGCCTAAATAGTCTATAGAAATTGTCCCGTGTTCATATTGCATAAAGTCTTGTCTTATAATTTTGTTGAATTAAATATGGTGGATTTTGACATCATTCTTGGGATAGATTGCTTAAATGCATTTTATGCTTCCATTGATTGTAGAACCTGTAGGGTCAAAATACAATTCCATTATGAGCCGATGCTTGAAAGAAAATTCGTGATGTGGTGGTCAAGGGTAGATTCCTTTCTTTTCTTAAAGCCCAAAAATTGATTTCTAAGGATTGCGATTATCATTTAGTGAGGGTTAGGGATCTTAAGTCCAAAGTGTTTCCTATTGAGTCAGTTCTGGTGGTCAATGAGTTTCTTGAAGTGTTTCCCGATGAATTTTCAATATTCCTCAAGAAAGGAAAATAGACTTTGGCATAGACCTCCTTTCCCAAACTCAACCCATTTCCATTCCTCCTTATCGGATGGCCCCGGCCGAATTGAAGGGGTTGAAAAATCAGTTGAGAGATTTGTTGGAGAAATGTTTCATAAGGCATAGTAAGTCACCTTGGGGTGAACCAGTGTTATTTGTGAAGAAAAAATATGGTTCTCCTAGAATATGCACTAATTACTGGTAACTTAATAGGGTTACCATAAAGAACAAGTACCCTCTACCAAGGATTGTTGTGTCCTTTTTGTTGACTAATTCACCGGCTAAATTTATGAATATCATGAATAGGGTCTTTAGACCCAACATTGACATGTTTTTGGTGGTCTTTATTGATGATATATTGATTTATTCCCTAGAGTGAGGAAGAGCATGTGAATGACTTGAGAATGGTGTTGCAAATCTTGAGGGATGAGAGGTTATTTTGCTAAATATGAAAAATGTAAATTTTGGTTGAAAGAGGTTGCTTCTCTAGGGCATTCGGTGTCGGGTGATGGCATTAAGGTGGATCCAAATAAGATGGAGGTGATAAGAAATTGGCCTAGACACTTGACTCTGTCGGATATTAGGATTTTCTTAGGTTTTTCGGGTTAATACCGGAGGTTTATAAATATCTTTTCTTCTATTGTTTCTCCTATGACAAAGTTGACCCATGAGAAGGCAAAATTCGATAAGACCGATGAATGTTAAAAGTGTTTCCAAACTTTGAAAGATAAGGTTATCCCCACTCCTATCTTGGCTCTACCAGAAGGGTTGGAAGGGTTTGTGGTATATTGTGATGCCGCAAGAATTGGTTTGGGGTGTGTTTGATACAAAATGGCAAGGTGATAGGGTATGGCTCTATAGAACTTAAGGTGCATAAGCAAAATAATCCCACCTATGATCTTTAATTAGAGACTATAGTGTTTGCTTTAAAAATTTGGCATCACTACTTGTATGGGGTTCATGTTGATGTGTTTACCGCCCACAAGAGTCTCCAATATGGGTTCACCCAAAAAGATCTTAACTCGAGACAAAGAAGGTGGTTAGAGCTCCTTAAAGATTATGACATAAGTATACATTACTATCTTGGCAAAGCTAATATTGTGGCTGATGCTCTAAGTATAGTATCCACGGGTAGTCTAGATCATATTGATGATGGTGGAAAAGTGGTTGCTAGAGAAGTTCACTGGTTGGATAGATTCGAGATCAAGTTGGATGAAGTTGAAAATGGAGGTGTAGTGTTGTTGGTGGTACTAAATATTCTCTTATTGAGGAAGTAAAGTGAAAACAAGATCTTGACCCTGCCATGCTAGAGTTCAAGACCTTGGTGAAGGATGGTAAGGTGGAGGTTTTCATCCAAGGGGGAGATGGTGCCCTTAGGTACTAAGGTAGGTTGTTTGTGCCTAATGTTGATGACTTTAGGGAGTTGATCTTGAAGGAGGTTCATAATTCATCCTATTCCATTCACGTCGATTCTATAAAAGATGTAAAAAGACTTGAGGGAGGTGTATTGGTCGGGTGGTATGAAGAGAGATATCGCCAAATTCGTGTCCAGGTGTCACAATTGCAAATAAGTCAAGGCCCAACACCAAAGGCCGAGTGGCCTAGCCCAAGACATAGATATTCCTACTTGGAAATGGGGAGGGATCAACATTTATTGTGGTTGGGTTTCCTAAGACTAGAAAACACTGACTTTATTTAGGTTGTTTTGGATAGAATGACAAAGGGGGCTCATTTTCTACTGGTCAAAACCACTTATGGTGCCAAAGATTATACCAAGTTGTACATACATAAGTTGGTTAGATTGCATAGGTTACCCTTGTCTATCATTTTGGATCGTGGTTCTCAATTCACTTCTCACTTTTGGAGGTCCTTCCAAAAAGGTCTCGATATTAAGATGATGCTTAGCGCGGGTTTTCATCCTCAAATGGATGGCCAAGATGAGAGGACTATCCAAACTCTTGAGGATATGCTTAGAGATTGTGTTTTGGAGTTTAAGGTTACTTGGGATGAACATATTCCACTTATTGAGTTTGCTTACAACATAGTTACCACTCAAGCATTGGTATGACTCCCTTTAAAGCATTATATAATAGGCGTTGTAGATCCCCGATTGGGTGGTTCAAATGTGAGGGAGATGTTGCATGGACCGGACCTAGTCATAGAAGCCTTGGAGAAGGTAAGGTTGATAAGGGAGAGATTGAAAATAGCCCAAAGTAGAAAAAAGTGTTGCTCCGATGCGAGGAAAAGAGATCTTGAGTTTAAGGTTGGTGATTGGGTTTACTTGAAAGTCTCACCCATGAAGGGTGTGTTTGATTTGGAAAGAAAGCAAAATTGAGCCCAAGTTTTGTAGGTCTTTATAGAGTGTTGAGGAGAGTTAATTAGGTTGCATATGAGTTGGAGTTGCCTAATGAGATGAATATGGTTCATCCGGTCTTCCATGTGTCCATGTTGAGAAAGTGTGTGGGTGACCCAAGTGCTATAGTGCCCTTAGAAGTTGTGAGTGTTGTAGAAGACAATTTGACCTATGAGAAGGCCCTTGTGGAGATTTTGGATAGACAAGTGAAGAGATTGACAAACAAAGATGTAATTTCCGTCAAGGTTCTATGGAGGAATCAACAAGTTGAAAGTGCCACATGGGAAGCCGAAGCGGACATGAAAAACTGATACCCCTATCTCTTCCACTCTACTCAAGCTGAAGTTAGTAATTGAAGTCCCTTTTATGATTTCAAATCTTATGTTTCAGGCCTCAGGTCATTGTACATGCATACATGTTCTGTGGTAACAAATTTATGGCGATTTTTGACATTCATGTTGAGGTTTTTGAAAAATGTATGTTTATATACATTTGTTACATTCATGTCGGGCTGAAATCTTCATAATTACTTTTCGTACGCATGTTTCTTTGACATTCAGGGACGAATGTACCCAAGGGGGAGACATTGGAATGCCCCACATGTACTTTGAAATGCCCCATAATCATAATTACTATATATCCCAAAATCCATGCGTGATTTTGAAAATCCAACTTCATATTCTCGATCGGGGGAAAAATCGAGAGGTTCTTGATCAGGTGCCAAAATCGAGAGGGAGATGGGTATAACCCAGATCATAGAAGACCGTGGCAAAAAATAATTTTTTCTAATTTTACGATTTTCAGTGGTTGTCCGCACCCAGGGCGCGCCACGGGGTAAATTGCAGTCCGCATCTGGTTCACATTGCGCCAGGGGTGCAGACTAGTGCAATATTTTCCTTATTTTTTTCTATTTCGGCCAAGGGCATTGGGCTCATATCCCCATGTCCACTTAGATGTGAAATCACCCATACTTAGCCATTTTTCAACTCTATAACTCACAAAACCCTCTCTAAAACCTCTCTAAGACTCTATCAATTCTCTTATTCAAATCTAAGGATTTCAAACTCAATTTTGGGACTCGAGGACTCATTTCAAGCTCTAAGACTACTTCAAGTTCACCACACTGAATTCAACGTTTAACGTATAGGGGTCTTCATCTATGGGTCTTTTTACCCATGGAGCCCAACGTTTTTTTTTTTTTGAAAATTGTATATTTTCAAGTTGTACTACATACGGGTATCTCTTATTATGAAATATGAGCATAAATCATGTTGGGGTTTTGACAAGTATTGACTGATTATGCATAAGTGTCTATTTCAAGCTTGTTCCCTGAATTGCTTTTGTCTATTCATACTATGCACGTGTTGAGCTATGAAACTATCAACTATTATGAGATCTTGTGATGGATTTCAAGGAAACCTAGATGAGTGTTTCACTACATGTTGGTGGGTTGATTTTCAAGGAGCATACTCATATTATTTCAATCTTGAATTGCATGATTTTGAACAAGTATCCTGAACCCACCATGTGTTTGATAAAATGACATGACAAAAATTCTCAAGTTATTGACGATCTATTATATATTTACAAGTCAAGTGACTTTATGATGATTAAGGGCTTTTAAGCATATATTGAATTCATGAAAAGTATATATGATGTTGCAAGTATCAAGTTAAGCCCTACTTTAAGATTTTCACCTTTTGTGACCCATTTATGTTAAAGCAAGGGATCATGTTTGATTATTATCTATTCTCATATTCAAATTAGGCTCACTATTAGATGTCAAGCATGTTTATGAGCTAATCGAGTCATGTCATCATATGTCTTATAGGTTATTCATGTTATGATTAAAGTATGATTATTTCAAGTATTCCATGAGATTTGACTTAGCACCGATTGAGACTTAAGATGGAGGCTAACTCAAAGGGTCCTTACATAAAGTATTAGTCTCTAGACTTTGTGCCATCGTAGGATTATACATGACCTCTCCTATGGCTTTCTACTGGATCCATCCAGTTATACCATACCTTCTTGAGGGGGTGACATGTCTCGATCACCTTGATAAGGGGATGACATGCCTCGGATTATTCATTCTATGGATACCATGGCAATTAGACCACACCTTATCGAGGGGGTGAGATGCCTCGATCACCTTGCCAAGGGGATGGCATGCCTTGGATTCCAAGTAGTAGCTCACTTGGTCTATGTCGGTTAAGGTCTCTTCCCACACATATATTATGTACTATGCAAGTTGAATGCTTTACACGCTTGTTTTATTACAAGTATTGCTCATGTATGCCATGTTGAGATTATGTATATCCATTGCTTATGATTATGCATTTTGAACATATTGGCTTATGTCTTTGTTGCATTACATCCTGTATACTTAGTACATTCAATGTACTAACACATACTCTATGCCTATATGTTATCACCATATAAGAACTCGAGCTCCTTTTTATCATCCTCCCCTATGTGACTAGTTTGATTCTTGGAGAAAGCGTTGGTGAGTCCTAAATTCCGAGGACAATATCTATTTACTCCATGTTGTGTTGAGACTCCTTGTTATGTTGAATAAATATTATTATGAGGGTGAGCCGGGGAAGTGTCTTGACCCCATTCCACGTTAGAGGTGTTGTTGGGCATTATGATGTATTATGCTATGAGCTTGACTCCTTTATTGATTTTATGATATCAAGACTTCCCTTAGTCCAACTTCCCTTTTTTTTTTATAACTTGTGATGGTTATTTTGCTTCCGCGACCAAGGATATGTGATTGATATGCTAAGAGGCTTTTCTCTTTGGGTTCCCCATTCGCCATGTCACGTCTAGGCCCTAGGCTTGGGTTGTGAATGACTTCTCTCAGGGGTAACACCCTCAAAATTGATCTTTCGCAAAGCTCAAACTGTACAAATCGGCTTTCATGGTTGGCATAACCCCATGTGCTGACTCAGAGCTATTCTCAATCTATCTGGCGCACTTCGAATGTTGGCAAAGTGTCCTGTGAAAAGCCTATACCATACCGGCCCTGCGGTGTGGGCTCAAACCATCCAACTAGAGTATGACATCAGGAACCACAAAATAGAAACAAGTCAGTTCACCTCCAAGGCAATATCAAAACTGAGGCCATCCAACATTATCACTCGGCTTGCGTATCATAATCCTGAAGTCCCCCACTAATAAAATGGATATTCCACTACTTTAGTAGCTGATGCGGGATAAAAGAACCCCAAAACCCATACTTAAGTAGATGATAAGCTAAGCAATGCAGCTAACAATGTGAAACCATAACTCAATATAAAACAACCCGACCAGGTGATCAACATCCCTACTGAAAAGCATAACTAGGAATTCGGATAACCCAATCTAGTTGGCTAACAATCCTAACCAATTCCTAAAGTATAGGGGCCAGCAGCTCAACCAATAATGCAAAAATAACTGATATAACAATAGATGATCCAACTAAGCCTCTAGCCATAACATTTTATTCGAAAGTCCAGTCACCCAAAAATCAGAAGTACCGCACATCAACAATCATCACAATAGAATCATAACCATATAGGCATAAGGTTTAGCCAAGGGTATGATTGATAGTCAGCCTCTAAATATAATGTATACTAGTATTGGACTACCTACTCTAGTAGGTAAGCATCAAAATAGTCATATCTATACATCACAGGGTTTGGCACATTCAACCACCAACAGGCTATAATCGTAACATAGGCGACAACTACTCAGAAACCACTAGGTACACATACTCATAAACTCAAGAAAACCCAATAGGGAAAATCAGTAGGTAAAATAATCGAATATGGATATCTAGAAGTAACCAATGCTCAGCGTTACCTCAATCACAACTTATCTCACCTTCAGGATCTCTATCAAGAGTGCTCATAACCCATATAACCTTTAACAAGCTGCTGACATATGGATATATGTATCACAGAACTCCATCCCAAATAACATCTCTCATAGTGCAATTCATAACCACCACCAATCAAGTACTAATCACAAAGCCTGCCTCTGAGGCCCTTCTACATTATCGCTGCTTGTAAGCTTTCTTATCTGGTTGTTACAACTCGAGAGCATCTATCCTCTACTCAAGGGGCTCTGAGGGTTGCTCCCTATCTGGGACTAATGATGTAGTACTTTCCCTGTCCAGAGTTTGGCCCCAAAACAACATCATCGCGGAGGGATGAACGAAGCAAAATTCTCAAAAATTGAAGAACCATTGACAAGATGCATAACTAGAATCAATAACAAAGGAAAGTTCCTAAACATCCTTTAGACCCCTGAAGAGAAGCAAGGACGTCTTCGCACCTATTCACAGGACTCTACTAGATGGTAGCTCTGGATAGCTGAGACCAGTCAACCTGGATCTGATATACCTTGTCACGACCCGATCACGATCATGATGGCGCTTGCTAGGTTCCACCTACAAGAAAGCCAATTCCCAACCCAAGGGTACCTATTCTAGCTCTCTAGTCTAAACCAAATTAATACAACAATAACATATACGTTAAAACCTACCCAGAACATGAAAGTCAACTATACACAACTACAATAGACACATGGATGTATCGTATACATATATCTATAATCATAATAATATAATAAACCAAGAGTGCACCTAAAAATACCAAGCTCTACTATACAAGATCGATGTATGGATGCAAAAGACGGCCATCAATAAGGTTGAGACTGTGAAAAAGTCAGAGCTACTAGTGCTCACCAAAAGTCTCCTAAGCTCTCCTAAAGTTCTCCAACTCAGCTATCACGGCCCGTACCTAGACCTGCATCAAGAGAAGATGCAGAAGTAGGGGTGAGTACCAAAAATAGCACCCATTAGGCATCATTGGTCGATCAAGTGAAATAGTAAACAAAAATAAAGTCTAAATATATAGAGAATTGCAGCAATGTAGCAAACCGAACTCAGATCAAGGAATAGGATTTTTTGGGAACCTTCATACCACTATTAAACTAATCGAGTAAAGAACAATGACAACCTAAACCATCTCAAGTAAT
This sequence comes from Solanum clarkiae, assembly GCA_011800125.2. Lineage (NCBI taxonomy): Eukaryota > Viridiplantae > Streptophyta > Magnoliopsida > Solanales > Solanaceae > Solanum > Solanum clarkiae. The sequence continues at coordinate 10,620 of JAABOM020072383.1, read as the reverse complement.
GAACACCGATACCAACTAATAAAGATTGCGTAGGCCAATACCACACCTGCCCCCAACTGAGGTATAATGTTATATGTAGATGTAAGGCCCTAGCATCTATGCCTATACATCAAGTGAGCCCCCATAAGCCCTGAAGGTACACCTGTGGACAATAATAATACTGACAAAAAATCACAGAATCCCATAGAACCATCACAGAATCCCATAGAACCATCACAGAGCCCAACTCTCTACATCATCAGAAGAAGGGTTAGCTGTACGTAGGTTTAATGCTCTATTTTCTAAGCCTAAATGCCCCCAGAGCCCCCATAAGCCCAGAGGGTCCACCCATGCACAATTAGGGTGTTAAGGGTTGAGTGGTAACAATCAGCCCTATGGCCTCCCACATCATAAAAGTAACCAGGTCACTGACCCATCAGAAGTAGCGTCACACAGGGACTGTCACGACCCAAGCCTAGGGCCTAGACATGACACAGCGAATGGGGAACCCGAAAGAACCCCTAACAAGCCTCTTAGCATATCATTCACACATACTTGGTCGTGGAAGCAAAATAAGCATCAATAAGATATATTTAAAAAGGAAAGCAGGACTAAGGGAAGTTCTTCAAGTTCGTAAAATCATAAAAGAGTCAAGCTAATAGCATAAACATAACATAGTATCCAACAACACCTCTAACTTAGAATGGAACAGGGGCTAAGACACTTTCCCAGCTCACACTCATGATAATAAGTATTCAACATAAAGAAGTCTCAACACAGAAAGAGTAACTTAGGTATTGTCCTCGGATTGAAGGACTACCCAATACTTTTCTCTGAAGTACTAAAATAGCCACGTGGAGGATGATAAAAAGGAGCTTCGGTCCCTACATAGAAATATCATGTAGGCATAGAGAATGCGTTAATATATTTGGATGTACTAAGTATGGGGTTGCAATGCAACAAAGACATAAGCCAATATATACATAATGCATAATCATAAGCAACGAATGTATAATCTCACTATGGCATTCATGATTAATGCGTGTAACAAAACATGCTTGTAAATCATTTAACTTGCATAATATACCATACATATGTGGGAAGAGACCACAACCAACATAGACCAAGAAGCTCCATGTTAGATTCCAAGGCCTAACACCCCTCGGTTCAGGTGATCAGGCATGATACCCCCCAGTGAAGTGTGATTTACTTGCCAAGGAAAACCAAACATGATAACATGAACTACATGGATCTACTACTATAGAAAGGGTAATAATCATAATATTATGGTGGCACATAGTTTAGATACTAAAGATATTATATAAGGATTCCTTGAGTCGATCCACCATCCTAAGCCTCAATCGGTGCTAAGCCAAATCCCATGGAATACTTGAAATAATCATACTTTAATAATAATATTAATAGCTTGTAAGAAAATGACTTGAGTAGCTCTTAAGCATGTTTGACTTCTACTAGTGAGCCTAACTTGAACCTGAGAGTAGATTATAATCATACATGAACCCTTGCTTTAACATGAATGTCTCACAAGAGATAAAAATCTTGAAATAGGGCTTAACTTGATACTTGTAAAATCATAGATACTTTTCATGAATTCAATACATGCATGAAAGCCCTCAATAGTCACAAAGTTATTTGACTTGTAAATCATGTAATAGATCATGAATAACTTGAGAATTCTTGTCATGTCATTTTATTAAACACATTGTAGATTCATGATACTTGTTCGAAATCATGCAATTCACGAGTAAAACAAGATGAGTAAACTCAATGCAAATCAACCCACTAACATGGTAGTAAAATGCTCATCTAAGGTACCTTGAAATCTATCATAAAAGCTCATAATAGTTCATAGTTTCATAGTTCAAAACATGTATAGTCTCAATAGATAAAATCAATTCATGAAATAAGTATGAAATAAATATTCATGCATAATCAATCAATACTTCATAAAAATCCAACATGGTTTATGTTCATATTTCATAATAGAAGATACCCGTAGGTAATACAACTTGAAACCATACAATTTTCATAAAAACTAGAAGGTTGGGCTCCATGGGTGAAAGGACCCATGGATGAAGACCCAGATACCTTAAACCTTGAATTCCTTGAAATGAACTTGAAGTGGATTTAGAGATTGAAATGAGTCCTTGAGTTCCAAAATTGATCTTGAAATCCTTAGATTTGAATGAGAAAATTGCTAGAGTCTTGAAGAGGTTTCGGAGAGGGTTTTGTGAGTTCTAAAGTTGAAAAAATTGCTAAGTATAGGAGATTTCACGTTTAAGTGGGCATGGGGCTATGACCCCAATTCCCTTGGAAAAATTAAGCAAGCCAAGGAAAATGTTACACTGGTCCCGCCCCATGCACGAAATAGACTAGACGTGGATCAATAACTACACTAGCCCACGCCACAGGCGTGTCGCGGCCTGCACGCGGACAGATAGTGGATAAGGAAAATTAGCAAAAATTATATTTTTCTACGGTCCTTCTAAAATTCAGGTTATACCTATTTACCGCTTAATATTACCCCCCGATCGAGAATGTAAAGTTGGATTTTAAAAATCACACACAGATTTTGAGATATATAGAAATTATGATTATGAGGCATTCCGAAGCACATAAGGGGTGTTTCAATATCTCTCCCTTGGGAACATTCATCCCCGAATGTCTAGGAAACATGTGTAAGAGAGGTAATTATGATGATTTCAGCCTACATGAAATGCAACAAATGCACTTAAACATCATTTTCAAAAAATCTCGATAGGAATGTCAAAAATCACCATAAACATGAATGCATGTAAAATGGAAAGAGGGCTGAAACTTAAGAATTGAAATCATAGATGGGACTTACGTTATTCCTTCAGCTTGAGTAGAATGGAAGAGATATCGGTATTGCTTTTTCATGTACACCTCAGCTTTCCATGTGGCACTTTCAACTTGTTGATTCCTCCAAATGACCTTGACGGAGGCTACATCTTTGTACCTCAACCTCTTCACTTGTCTATCCGATATCCCCACTCAGACCTCCTCATAGGTCAAATTATTTTCCATAACACCCACAACCTCTAGGGGCACTATAACACTTGGTTCACCTATACACTTCCTCAACACAGACATATGGAAGACTGGACGAACCATATTCATCTCCATAGGCAACTCCAACTCATATGCAACCTTACCAACTCTCCTAAAAACTCTTCTAAGGACCCACAAACCTTGGGCTCAATTTCCTTTTCTTACCAAATCGGACCATACCCTTCGTAGGTGAGACTTTCAAGAAAATCCAATCACAAACCTTAAACTCAAGATCATTTCTCCTCATATCAGAGTAGGACTTTTATCTACTTTGGGCGTTCTTCAATCTCTCCCTTATCAACCTCACCTTTTCCAAGGCCTCCATAACAAAATTTGAACCTAGCAACGCTATCTCCCCTACATCTAACCAACCAATCAGGGATCTACAACGCCTACCATAAAAAGCTTCAAAGGGAGCTATACCAATGCTTGAGCGATGGGTATTGAGGATGTTCATGTAATACCACACCTCTCACAATATTAGTACTGTATAAATGAAAAATAATATGACTTCTCAAATTAGCACCAATTTTTAAAAGTGCTCGAATCTCGTGTTATAGGGCGATATGTGCATCTAACACTTAAGAGGGTCAAGTGTATACATGTTTTGTGTCAAATTAAGGAGATCATGGCCCTACACAAAGTGAGAGAATTGAGGTGCTTGTAGGACTAAAGAAGCTAGCAGGTGAATCACCTACTTGCTTAGCTTAAATTTGCTACCTAAACGGAGATAAGGCCCGACATTGAATTTTTCCAAGTCCGATTATGAATAAAGTCCATGTTAAGGGTGTAATGTTAGCCTATGTTTCATCATCATAAATGGACTATATTTTCATACCAAGAAGGATATTAAAAGAGCCCAAAGACATCATAATTTCTTTGATAATTTAGGCCGAAAACTAACTAAGATAAAGGGGAAAAATGGGCAGCAAAGGTCCACCAATTTGGAGCCCCATAAGGCCCAAGTGAAAGGGAAAAATGGTACTTTAATTTATTGATAAAATAAGACTTAGAATGGAAAAGAAAGTGAGACAAAGTAAATTTTTAAAAGGGGTTATAAGCAGCCCCTTTAACTCATTCTTAGACTCGGAAATTTTCAACTTTCAGAAAAGTTCTTGCTTATTCTTTCTTGACTTTGTAAAGTAGCCAAAAGAAGCTTTTAGGATTCTTAAGGAGGCCCTCAACCTTTAAGGTAAAGGTAAGTGATTATAGTTGTGTGTTTAATAAGGTTTTTTCATGAAAAACAAGAGACTATGTTGGTTAGGTATATGCTGAGATTTTGGACAACATGTGTTCCAAGATTGTTATACATTTTTTTCTTGTTTATTTGGAAGATTTTCTCTTTTTTGTTGGATTGATTATGAAGGTAGGCTACTTTTCTAAATGAGGATTGGTTCTTTAATGATGTATAAATACTATTACACTATTTTTATAGTCCGCGAAAGTAAGTTCTTTGTGTGATATCATAATTGTTCTCGTAATAGAAACTTGTGGGCTGATTGATTGAGGACTATGGTATCACATCCTCTACCTATTTTGAGGTTTGTTGTTGAACTGTATTAGGACTGTTTGTATGTATAAATGTTGTGGTAACTGTTTGGTTGAAGTTGCTAAAGGTTTGGAATCGTCAACGTCTTAATGTGGCGAAGGGAGGTAACGTTATTACGCCTATTTGTATGTTGCGTAGAATTGTTATGTATTGTGCTTTGTGGGATGTTGTAAGACTATTTTACCAAAACATGCTGCACATGACATGTATATGAGAATGTGTACTAGAAAATATGATTAGGGGCTGAAAGGTTGAAAGAATACCTCCGATTTATAATTATCCTCTTGCTGCCATGTGTTGTTATTTAATGTGAGTGGGCTGCCAAGATGTAATTATTGGCTACTAATGCTAGTTTTATCACCTACTAAATTGTAGATAAATATTTGGAGGAAGGGTAGGTTATCTCGAGGTAATAGCGAGATCATACAACGAGGTATGTAAGACTACTTGATTTCATATTATTTGGCATTAAACATCGATCCCTCCTTGGAACATAAAGGCGCTTACCAACTCTAACACAACTATTAACCGTGTCTAAATTCTTTCACATGTTCATATGCTCCCATACATAGTCATCTTTGAATCTGCATGCATACTTGGATACCAAGATACACAAACTCGTTCTACTAAATAAAGTTCATATATTGTTCTACCTCCTATGCATTTCATTATTTGTGTAACTTACTCCTTCTATTGTGGTGTTGTCTTTTGTGACTATTTACATTTCATATGCTATATCTACAATCCTACAAATCCAACATTACGACCACCAAAACAATCATCTCAAAGGTAATTGAAAGATAAAGTAAAGTATATTGCTTATTGATGGGTGGTAACCCAAGGGGTGGAAGAATCACCTAGCCAGGGTCGATCCTATCACGGGGGGTAGCCCAAGGGGTTATAGGAAAAGCCTAGCCAAGGCCGATCCCAATATAGATTTACCACTAATCAGCTAGTCATTTGTATTACACGTGCGCAGATTATAAAGTAAAGTAAAGTAATTAGAAGAACATAAATTACATGATTCCACAGTATAACTAAAGGTGGTCTCTTATCCTACACGAGTGCATAGTTCCATTTGAGTTGTTGTTTCATATAGTTTTTCCAGCCTTACATTTTCAGCATATTATCTCATACCGACGTCCTTTATGGGGGACTTGCATTTCATGTTGCAAGTACAGGTGCTAGTAGATCTCCCCAGTAGGAGTACAGGATATCTAATTGTCGTTACCAAGCTCCAGTTTTCTTTGGAGCTTTGTGCATCTAAAGCTTATGTTTTTTTATTGTATAGTTAGTCGAGGCAGGTCCTGTCCCGACCCTTATGGGATACTTTTCCTTATCTAGAGGCTTTGTATACTATGTAAATTAAAGTGTGGTCATGTCTCGTACTTTAAACACCATGGCCCCAACAGCCTAGCCATATGCATTTCCTTTTGGCTTGTTATCACTGTTTATTTTCTTAAAGGTATGTCATATGTAGAAATCCCTTTTAATATGTATTGAAAGCGCATGGATACAGGTTGGTTCTCCCAGGCCTTATCGGCAACGGAAGTCAGTCCGCCCTAACGGGACTTTGGCCGTGCCAAAAGTGGTACCAGAGCGGGTCATCCTAGGGAGTCTACAAAGTCGTGTCTACGTAGAGTCTTATTTATCAATGTTTTATGCACCACATTTATAATCAGAAGGCTACGTGGCATTTAGGAGTTGTTATTTTCTTTTCATTCTTTAGATCGTTCCATAGAGCTAAGTGTAATAGGTGGATCGTTCCACCAATTTGGAGCCCCATAAGGCCCAAGTGAAAGGGAAAAAATGGTACTTTAATTTATTGATAAAATAAGACTTAAAATGGAAAAGAAAGTGAGACAAAATAAATTTTTAAAAGGGGTTATAAGCAGCCCCTTTAACTCATTCTTAGACTCGGAAATTTTCAACTTTCAGAAAAGTTCTTGCTTATTCTTTCTTGACTTTGTAAAGTAGCCAAAAGAAGCTTTTAGGATTCTTAAGGAGGCCCTCAACCTTTAAGGTAAAGGTAAGTGATTATAGTTGTGTGTTTAATAAGGTTTCTTCATGAAAAACAAGAGACTACGTTGGTTGGGTATATGCTGAGATTTTGGACAACATGTGTTCCAAGATTATTATACATTTTTTCTTGTTTATTTGGAAGATTTTCTCTTTTTTTTGGATTGATTATGAAGGGAGGCTACTTTTCTTAATGAGTATTGGTTCTTTAATGATGTATAAATGGTATTACACCATTTTTATAGTCCGCGAAAGTAAATTCTTTGTGTGATATCGTAATTGTGCTCGTAATAGAAACTTGTGGGCTGATTGATTGAGGACTATGGTCTCACATCCTCCACCTATTTTGAGGTTTGTTGTTGAACTGTATTAGGACTGTTTGTATGTATAAATATTGTGGGAACAGTTTGGTTGAAGTTGCTAGAGGTTTGCAATCGTCAACGTCTTAATGTGGCAAAGGGAGGTAACGTTATTACGCCTATTTGTATGTTGCGTAGAATTGTTATGTGTTGTGCTTAGTGGGCTGTTGTAAGACTATTTTGGTACTAAAACATGCTGCACATGGCATGTATATGAGAATGTGTACTAGAAAATATGATTAGGGGCAGAAAGGTTGAAAGAATACCTCCGATTTATAATTATCCTCTTGCTGCCATGTATTGTTATTTAATGTGAGTGGACTGCCAAGATGTATTTATTGGCTACTAATACTAGTTTTATCACCTACTAAATTGTAGATAAATATTTGGAGGAAGGGGAGGTTATCTCAAGGTACTAGCGAGATCATACAACGAAGTATGTAAGACTACTTGATTTCATATTATTTGGCATTAAACATCGATCCCTCCTTGGCACATAAAGACACTTACCAACTCTAACACAACTATTAACCGTGTCTAAATTCTTTCACATGTTCATATGCTCCCATACATAGTCGTCTTTGAATCTGCATGCATACTTGGATACCAAGATACACGAACTCGTTCTACTAAATAAAGTTCATATGTTGTTCTACCTCCTATGCATTTCATTATTTGTGTAACTTACTCCTTCTATTGTGGTGTTGTCTTTTGTAATTATTTATATTTCATATGCTATATCTACAATCCTATAACGTCAACATTACGACCACCAAAAGAATCATCTCAAAGGTAATTGAAAGATAAAGTAACGTATATTGCTTATTGATGGGTGGTAACCCAAGGGGTGGAAGAATCACCTAGCCAGGGTCGATCCTATCACGGGGGGTAGCCCAAGGGGTTAAAAGAAAAGCCTAGCCAAGGTCGATCCCAATATAGATTTATGACTGATCAGCTGGTCATTTGTATTACATGTGCACAGATTATACAGTAAAGTAAAGTAATTAGAAGAACATAAAGTACATGATTCCACAGTATAACTAAAGGTGGTCTCTTATCCTACACGAGTGTATAGTTTCATTTAAGTTGTTGTTTCGTATAGGTTTTCCTGCCTTACATTTTCCGCACATTATCTCATAGCGACGTCCCTTATGGGGGACTTGCATTTCATGTTGCAAGTACAGGTGCTAGTAGATATCCCCAGTAGGAGTACAAGATATCTAGTTGTCGTTACCAAGCTCCAGTTTGCTTTGGAGCTTTGTGCATCTAGAGCTTATGTTTTTTTATTGTATAGTTAGTCGAGGCAGGTCCTGTCTCAACCCTTATGGGATACTTTTTCTTATCTAGAGTCTTTATATACTATGTAAATTAAAGTGTGGTCATGTCTCGTACTTTAAACACCATGGCCCCAACTACCTAGCCATATGCATTTCCTTTTGGCTTATTATCACTATTTATTATCTTAAAGGCATGTCATATGTAGAAATCCCTTATAATATGTATTGAAAGCGCATGGATACAGGTTAGTTCTCCCAGGCCTTATCGGTAACGGAAGTCAGTCCGCCCTAACGGGACTTTGGCCGTGACAGAAGTGGTATCAGAGCGGGTCATCCTAGGGAGTCTACAAAGTTGTGTCTACGTAGAGTCTTGTTTATCGATATGTTATGCACCACATTTATAAGCAGAAGGCTACGTGGCATTTAAGAGTTGTTATTTTCTTTTCATTCTTTAGATCATTCCATAGAGCTAAGTGTAATAGGTGGATTGTGTCTAACCCCTAAATTATTTTGTACAGCAAGTATGCCAGAAACCAGGAAGAACAAAGGTAAAGGGAAGAGAATAGAAGTGGTGGTTGGTACACCCAGTCAGGTAAGACAATGAAATGAGGTTCAAGATGACTCTCTGTCAAAGACATCTCCAACTCCTCCAGCTCCTGATGAACATAAAAGTAGTGAAATTCCCGCATAACTACCTACAGGATCTGAGAAATACATTCCAACTATTGGCTCATATAGTTCCTGGCCAAGGTCAAATAGAGGAAGGTCCGGTTATAGGTGCAGGTGGTGCGAATAGGGCAGTTGGCACAAGGATATGTGATTTCCTTAATTTGGACCCTCCATCCTTCATTGGGTCAGATCCTAATGAAGATCCCCAAGACTTTATTAATCAGATTCAGCACACTTTTTATGTTATGGATGTGAGTGGTACAAAAGATGTTGAGTTAGCGACATATAGGCTAAAGGGTGTGGCTATATTGTGGTATGAATCTTGGAAGCAATCTAAGGGTATAGATGCACCCCAAACTACCTGAGAGGAGTTCAAAGAGGCATTTTTTGACCATTACTTGCCATTAAAGATCCGAGAGGCCCGTGAAGATCAGTTCTTGAGTCTCCACAAAGTGAATATGAGTGTGAGGGAGTGTAGCCTTCAATTTAATTCCCTGGCCAGTTATGCTCCTAATGTAGTTGCAACTATGGCAGATAGAGTTCATCGATATGTGGATAGATTGGATACGTATCTGCTTAGCGACTGTACCATTGCTTCCTTAAACAAAGACATGGATATAGTGAGAATGCAAGCTTTTGCATAGAAACTGGAGGATCAGAGGAAAAGGAGAAGGACAGAAAAGTTAGAAAGGGCGCAATCCAAGAGGGCCAGGTCTATAGGGCATTTTACACTGTCCCAAGGTTAGTTAGGCCTTGGTTTTCTAATAGACTGCCTATGCCATCATCCTCGTACTCTGCATCCAGTTCTCCACCACAACTTCAGGGGTCTAGGAGAAATCAATTTTGTCCAAGAAGTGAAGGGAAAGGTGCTCGGATAGTGGGATAATCAGCAGGGCAGCAAATGACTCCTAGACAACCTGGTAACCAGTGTGGAAGAACTCATTAAGGTATATGTCGTGTTAGGACAGACTCTTGTTATTGGTGTGGTGCGCCAGGGCACATCATAAAAGATTGCCCGAGGAGGCATATGGGTGATATAGCACAATCTACTGGGTCAGTTGTTGCATCATCATCATCAGTTCCTCCATTAGGTAGGGGTCAACAATAACCTATGGGTCGTGGTAGAGATGTTAGAGGGGAAGCTAGCTCTAGCGGAGTCTAGAATCGCACTTTTACCCTACGGAGTCAGTAAAATTTGGAAGCTTCACCTGATGTGGTCACAGGTACATTGTTTATCTTTTCACATAATGTATATGCATTAATTGACCCTGGTCCTACACTATCATACATTACCCCACTAGTTGCTGGAATGTTTAAGAGAACACCCAAATTATTGAACAAACCATTTGAAGTGTTTATACCAATCAGTAAATATATTTTGGCTAGAAGAATTTATTATGACTGTGTAGTAACTATTTGTGACCATAACACATTGGCTAACCTAATTGAGCTAGAAATGATGGAATTTGATGTTATAATGGGTATGGATTGGTTAGCTTCTTGCTATGCCACTGTGGATTGCCAAACTAAGAGAGTGTGCTTCCACTTTCCAAACAAGGCAGTTCTTGAATGGGAAGGCAATGTTAGGGCACCAAAGAGTAAGTTTATCTCTTATTTTAAGGCAAGAAAGATGATATCTAAGGGGTATATATGTCATTTAGTTAGAGTAAGGGAT
>JAABOM020072375.1:0-36065 GCA_011800125.2 Solanum clarkiae | reverse complement strand
CTTGAAACCCTAGGTTATGATTTAAAATCCTATTAGAGATTCATGAATAGATGAAGAAATTCGGGTTAGGTAGATTGTAATTCATGAAGAATAACTTATCTTGAGGAGGAATCTTGGATGCTAATCCTAACTTGATGATTTTCTTGATGATTCTTGAGTGTTCATGCTTAAGAGTGAAGGAGAGGGTTTTTGATTATGAAAACTGATGTTTTGGGGTTTTCTTTTTTGGACATTAAATAGACCTCCAAAGGTTTTAGGATAAAAATACGCTCAAATTATAAAGAAAGACATCATTAACTCATGCAGTGAGGGTCCACGACGCTCTCCGGGCGCAGACCTTCGGACAGCTCTGTACCTCTTCACTAAAATGGTCATAACTTTCTATTTCAAAATCTGATTAATGTGAAATTGGATGCATTGGAAAGCTAATTCGAATATATTAGATTTGATATATTATGAGTCATCTAACTCATTATACTTTAGTAGATATGGACATTTGAAATTGGCCATTTTATCAACTCATACAAAAACTTAGTTGCTAGAAATTCTTTGAACTTGGCTTGGTGTAAAAGATCCCTTATGACTCTAAATCACATCTAGTATACTTTAAATACTTAGGAATTGATCCTATATCATATGAAGGATGACTCGATCTTAGCTTAAAAAAATTGGAGTGTTACAACTTGAGAGAATTAAAAGATACTTTTCTGCCCTAATATAATGCATCAATGCAAAGTAAATATTATTTTCATAACATCTTAAACTTATGCATCAAAATCCCATAAAAACATGATACCATAAGTATAAATGCATGCAAGTTGACTCTAAGGACCGAAATACATGACTTGACATCTTAAATATGATCATCTTATTACCTTAGACTTGAGTATAGTGGAAATGATAGGATATTATATCATCATGTCTGTTTCCACTTCCCAACTCGCACTTTCAACTTGTTGGTTTCTCCAAAAAGTTTAACGGATGTTGTATTTTATCTTGTTCCTCAATCTATTTACTTGACCATCTAATATTTCAACCACTTCTTCATATATCAAATTCTCCTCAACCCTCACATCTTCAATGGAACTATGGAATTTGGATCCCTCTTGAACTTTTCTTCAATGTTGACATATGGAACACCGGATGAATTGTGTCCACCTCCAATAACTCTAATTCATATGCCACCTTACCAACCATTCTCATAATCTTACAAGGCCTTACATACCTAAGGCTCAAACTTCCCTTCTTGTAAAATGAAACTACCTCCTTTTATGGGTGACACCTTCAAGTAAATCCAATAACAAATATTAAATTCAAGGTCCCTTCTTTTCACGTTAGAGTAGGACTTTTGTTTACTTTGGATGGTCTTTAATCTTTCTCCTATGAGCCTCAATGTTTCCATGGCATCTATAAACAAGTCTAGTCCAATGAAGGTTTAGACCATCCTACCAGTGACCTACATTGCTAACCACATAGAGCCTCAAATGATGCTATTTCGATGCTTGAATGATAAATATTATTGTAGGAGAATTTGAGGAGAGGTAGGTAATCACCCCACTTCCTTTAAATTCCAAGACGCAAGCCCTCAACATGTCATACAATGTTTAATTGTTCTCTTGTCTTGCCCATTGGTTTGAGGATGAAATACGATACTTAACTTCACCTTAATACCAAGACCATTGTGGAATGACTTTCAAAAGTGTGAGGTGAATTGGTACCACGATCTGAAATGATGGACAATGTAATCTCATATAACCTAACCAACTCTCGATATATAACTTGGCATAGTCTACAACACCAAAAACTATCTTAACTGGTAAGAAATGAGCCAACTTCGTCATTCAATCGACTATTTCCTATGTAGAATCAAAATGTCTCTTGATTTTAGGCAGCCCAAATACAAAATTTATATTGATCTCTTCCTACTTCCAAATAGGAATCTTAATATTTTGAGACAAGCCTCCCAGTCTTTAGTGTCCACCTTATCTTGTTGACAATTTGAGCATTCAAGCCACAATTTAGCAACTTCCTTCTTCATTCCATTCCACAAATACACTTTCCTTAGACATTCTACTAAGTGGATCTGCCACAACATTTGTGTTATTTGGGTGATACTTCACACTCATATTATAATCCTTGAGAAGTTCTAACCATCTGCTTTTCCTTGAATTGAGATATTTTTGTGTAAATACATATGGGAGATTCTTATGGTCGGTGAACACATCAACATGGACCTCATACGAATGGTAAGGCCAAATTTTCAATGCAAACACCACGGTCGTTAGTTCAAGATCATGTGTTGGATAGTTCTTCTCATGCACCTTTAGTTATCTTGAAGCATAGGTGATTACCTTACCATTTTGTATCAATACACAATCCAGACCAATTCTTGAGGCATCACAATAAATAACAAACCCATTGGTACCCTCTGAAAAAGTCAAAATTGGAGCCAAAGTCAATCGATCATTTAAAGATTTGAAGCTCTTTTCACACTCATCCATACATATAAACTTCACTTTCTTATTGGTCAAGTTAGTCAATGGGGATGACATAGAAGATAATCCTTGAACAGATCATCTATACTACCCTACTAGGCCCAAGAAACTCTTAATATCTGTTGGAGTTAATTTTCTTGGCCAATTTCTCATGGCTTTCATCTTTTTGGGGTCAACTTTTATCCCATCACCAACACAATATGCCCAAGAAATGCAACCTCCTTTAACCAAAAATAACATTTGTTGAACTTGGAAAACAAATTCTCATCTCTCAATATTTGCAAGACCACTCTCAAATACTTTTTGTGCTCATTTTCATCTTGAGAAGAAATCAAAATACCATCAATGAATACTACCACAAACATATTAAGGTAGGTTTGAACACCCTATTCATAAGGTATACAAAGATAGCTGGTGCATTGATTAACCCAAATGACATCACCACAAATTTAAAGTGTCCATACCGTATCCGAAATGCCATTTTGAAAATATCACATTCCCTTACCCTCAATTGATGATATCTAGACCTCAAATTAATTTTGAAAAAGTGCCTAGCCCCTTTTAATTGATCAAATAGGTCTTCAATACTTCGGAGGGGATATTTATTCCTGATGGTAACTTTTTTGAGTTTGCAATAGTCTATACACATTCAGAGTGACCCATCCTTCTTCCTCATAAAACAAAACCAGGGAACCCCATGGGGACCTAATAGGTCTAATAAATCCTTTCTTTAGCAAATCCTTCAATTGATCTTTTAGTTCCTTTATTTTCACCAGGACCATTCTATAAGGAGAGATTGATATAGTTTGGGTCGGGAAAAAGATATATGTCAAACTCTATCTCCCTTTTGGGAGGGACATCGATGTAATGACCCACAAGTTTAAAGTTGCGACTAAGGTGAAAGTTGAGATTTGTTCACTAGACTGAAACTATGAGACCTAAGTATGGGTCATTGTTTGGTTTAGATCGTACAAAGGCCTCATGAGTTGGGCCTTGGGAAAATTGAAGTTTGGAAAGGAAATATGAAAAGGATTATGAGTCTTGAAGTGTTTTATGGGTCGTTACGTGTACTCATAAATGGGTACTTGGAGATTGGAATTTTAGTCAAGTATAGAAGAGAACTACGATGGGATTTCATGGTTAGTGATCCATTCAACGAGTTGTAAGATGGCCCAAGATATTGGGCCAAATATAATGGGTTTTGGATCTTTGCTTATGAACGACAAGTATGGGTCGTGCTTCTTTGTACGACCCATAAACTAGGTTCTCATGGTTTGGACTGCTAGATTCACTAAGGATACTTTCAACTTCTCCTATTCCCTTAAACCCTGAACAACCTTATCTAGCCCGTCCATGACTCCTCATGCAATTCTAAGCCCCTCTTCCATCAAGTTGATTGCAAATGATTCCAATTGCCTAAGTTCTAGCACGAGTTTGATATCTATCTACTTTAAATGATCACATTTCTTAGCACATAACATATTAAATGTTGGACAACCTATCAAATGAAATCTCTTTGAATTGCCTTTCCAATTCTAGTAATTTCACCTCATTTAGAGTTCATACTAAAAAGTTACACCCATTTTAGTTAAGCATTGTCAGGCTGCTTGCATATCACCCTACAACCCATGGATTGACTTATGGCTCGTAAATGATCTTCCATGGGATCTATCCAGTCAGTTTTAAAAAGGGTATTTTCGTCCTTCCCTCGCATTCCAAACTCAATGCAATGTTATTTTGGCCTTTATTACACCTCATATCAGTTTTATACTCCCCATCTACCCCCATTCCCAAACTATTCTTCAATACCTAATTCCCAAATATCCTTTCAACCTCCCAAGGTTCTCCATTGAAGGCAAGACTAGGGTTTTGAGACTTCTTCATCAAAGTTCATAATTTCTCCATAGATCTTCGGCTAAAGTATGTGGATTTCATCCATGGCTTCCTTTCACTCATGGAGATCTAAATTATTTTCTATTCCATTCCTTAATTTCAAGTATGCAATTCTTTATGGGTTCTTATATTATGATTCCAAATGCTTAGATTATGAATTTATTGATGTTTGTTAGCCCATATTATTATGAAATAATATTTAAATCTATGAGAAGGATGTTATATCTTTAAATCCAATATTATAGAAGCTAGAGTTTTGGAGATATTTGATTGGTTTCCTAAACTATTTTAAATTGGTGAATCTACTACTCTCATACATGGATAACTAGAAATTTCATGATTCCATAACTATTTATGATTTTTCCTTACTTAAGGAATTTTGGTAATGAAATCGATAGAGGGTTACTTGATTTTACTTAAATTTGTGTTTTATGTATTATTATTGTATATGAATAAAGTCTAAATCATATTAATTTCATGAATTGGTTGTATTGACTCATGTATCTCATGGATTTCAAATAATGAGTTTGTAAATTGCTTTATGGGTTACTCCAAATATGGGTTGTTTGTCATGTATACATATGAGTATGCATGTTTTCTTGAAGTTTAAAAATCTTAAATCTAATTTACATATATTAGTGCATTGCATCAAGAGATACCCCATGACATAAAATGCTCTTAGAATGATATTAAAGTCAAGAATGAATAAATGATTGAAGTGTAATCTCACTCACCTAACTATGATTATGAGATGATGATAACCAATTAGTAGAGGCAAAGACAATATTTAAGAGCTATCCTTATGATGATGATTAATATTCTAAATACTTATGGGATGGGTTAGTGGAATACTTCTATGATTCATGCTTATGATTATTTCATGAGAGTTTTACTTAGCATCGAGTGGACATTGAGATGAATGCAGAAGCTCCCTGTTAGAAGAGACATGAGACTATTAGTAGAATCCCATTATCCCAAAACCACGTGCCACCATAGGAATAAAAGTCACTCGCTAGTTGACGTTGTTTTCTAGACCAACCGATAGTACAGGTTGCTCAATAGTAGGCTTTGGTGGATCCACTTAGGAATCTTAGGAGGTCACCTTAGCAAGTGATCTCCCCTTTCTTTCGATGTAGGGTAAACATCGGGACTCTATGGTTTAGCTCACATGGTTTATATCAGTTAAAGGTTTATCTCACATATGTTCATGTTCTTCTCATGTTCCCAAGGTGTCCTTTTATGATGATTTATGATGGTTCCTTCATATTATGTTCAAAGTTGTTTTAAAGTTCCTATGACTTATCATTTCACAAGTTCAAATGGTATTTCTCTTAAAGGTATATGACTATGTTTTCAAGTATGTATGGTGGTATCCATCATGATTACTAATGTTTATTAATAAAATATATTTTCTTATGTAAAGTGATGTATTATTCACCCAAGGATATTAATATTTTCATTGTTCATAACAACA
The DNA here is from genome assembly GCA_011800125.2 of Solanum clarkiae. NCBI lineage: Eukaryota > Viridiplantae > Streptophyta > Magnoliopsida > Solanales > Solanaceae > Solanum > Solanum clarkiae. Next base: position 30,203 of record JAABOM020072375.1, on the reverse strand, counting down.
TGTGTTCTCTCACTAACTTAAGTCTCTGTGCCTCATCATGCATTCAAGTAAGGGTAAGTTCTTTATCTCATATGCTTTATCTCATGTTTTACGGCCAAAGTAAAATATTTAAATAATCACTCACATGCATGTTTCAAGTTTATGTAATTTCCTTACTCACGACTATCTTCACCTATGCATCTTGATAAATTCTTTATAAAGTTGCCTCTTTTATGTTTAAATGGTATTGGCATGATTATGGCATACCAATTTGCCCTAAATGTATGATTTTAGCATGAGACTTAGCATGAATGTATTTCACAACTGTTTCTATGTCATGCATTGCATATGAACATACCATTACATTCAAAGAACTGACACATGCTTTTATGTCTACATGATTTAACCATGAAGGGATCTACGCTCCTCGATATCCTCTACATGATTAGCATCAGAGTGTTGCTGCAGAATTTAGTGAGTCCTCTAGTTCGGGGACAACATCCAAATGTAATTTCTAGTTTGATATATCAAGATAATTTAGTTTTCAGTTATATAATTCCTTTTGTTATGATTGTATTTTGACGGTGAGCTTGAACATGTCTTAGCCCCTGCCAATTTTATTTTAGAGGTATTATTAGACACATATGCTATGGTTGTATCCAGTTCTTTTAATTTGTTATAGTTTAAGCTGGTAGCCCTTAGCCCCGTTTCCCCTTAATTTTCTATCTTATCTTTATTTCATTGCCTATGAATGCTTAAGATATTTAACATGTCTTGGATGAGGTGCCTTCGGGTATGTCATTCACCATGTGATGACTAGGCCCCTAGTTCAAGTCGTTACAACCGAGCAACTCTTTGGGAAACACATTGAGAAACTCATTAACTATGGAACTTACTCAAGGGATGGACTTTCAGATATGATATCTCTAATCCTTTCCAAATGGTAGATATACCCCTTAGAAACTATATTGCAAGATTTGAGATAGGAAATAAACTGACTTTACATTTAGAATTACCACCCTTCCACTCAACAGCAGGCTCATTTGGAAATTTAAACTTAGCACTATGGGTTCGACAATCTATAGAAGAATAAGAGGCATGCAACCAATCCATCCCAAGTATGAAATCAAAATCAACCAAAGAAAGATCTACGAAATCTCAAGGAATAACTTTATGGGTGATGGATAGAGGACAACCTCTATAAACGTTTTGTGCAATAATGGACACACCAACGGGAGTGCTAAATTTAAAAGGTTCAACAAGAGTTTCAAGACATGCATAAATCTATTATCAAGAAATGGTGTGACAAAAGACAAATTTGCCCTTATATCTAAAAGTGCATAAGCATCAAATCATAAATTTTTAATATACCAATTACCACATCCGAGGCTTCTTCCACCTCATGACTACTATGAAGGGCATAGGAACTATTAGCGTTTGGGGCTCCTTGTGCTTGTACACCTTGGGCTTGAGGATTTGCATTTACACTCCTATCATCCTTTGTATGATGGCCGAGCTTACCACACTTGAAGCAAGCATTGGAGCCAGATATACATTCACACTTATTGAGCTTTCCACACTTTGCACAATTTGGAGAAGCTTGTGCACCCATACCACCTTGGGGGTTTATGTTGGGCTCCTTATCTTTGTTTATCTTGGGAGGAGGAGTATTGGATGACCCTTGATTCCTTTTCTTTTGGAAACCTTGGAATTTTCCATGGCCACAACTCCCTTTGGGGAAGAATCCACCACCATCCATCCTAGCCCTCTTGGAGTCCCTAGACTTCTCTCTCAATTTATCATCCTTAATTTGTTTTGCATAGGTCATTAAGCAGGAGATATCCATTTCTTGATGAGCGTAGCCATTTTTACATTCTTTAGAGACCATGTCCGGGACACCGCATATGAATTTACTCATCCTAGCCCTCGGATCCGATACTATGAGTGGGGCATACTTGGAGAGTTTTGGAAACTTGAGAGAATCTCTTTCACACACATGTGCCCTTGCTTGAGATTTATAAATTCTTGCACTTTGGACTTCCTCAACTCCAATGAGAAGTATCTATCCAAAAATACCTCATTGAAATCCTCCCATCCAACTCAGCCCGCTTCCTTACCTCTTTCTTCAACCTATTGGTCATACCAAAACTTTTTCATCCCTTTCAACTGATAAGCTACAAGCTCAACCTTCTCCTTCAATGGAACATCCATGATAGCTACAATTCTATATGACTTATTAAGAAACTCAACCGGGTCCTCATCAACTTTTGATCTATGAAACTCCAGCGGGTTCATTCTCATGTAATCATGAACTTTGGTTGTCGTGGTAGGTTCTTGAGGAGGGATGACAATCTCTCTATTAGCTTGGTTTGCAGGCTTGGGCCATCATAGTGAAGGCAATTCTAAACTCCACATGAGAAACATTCTCCACTTGTTGTTTGGGAGGGACTTGATCTTCGACCACATCCCTTAGCAAAGGTGCTCTTCTTAGTGGCATTTTCTTGAAATGACAAAGACAGTGTTGTTAGTTAGAGGAATAATCTTAGATACTTTTAATGGCACCACATGAATCATAATAAAGTAAAATATTTCCTAAAACGCCTCATAGCCTCTTATTCATAATTGTGGCGCGCTTCACAATCATGAACAAGACGCTACTCGACGCGATGTGTTAGATTTTCGAGTACCGTTATACCAAACACAGGACTTTCAAATGAGTGGGTTGAGTCGGATATGATTCCATCAAACATTAGTTAAGTAAAGATAGATCAAGTGCGTAACTTGATTCATATTTTTAATGGGTAAAAATGAGTTACCCAATGGATAATATGGGTAAATATGAATACCCATATTATAGTCGGAATCATGTTAAAAGTTGCAAAAATAAATCCTTTTATCCATTCCTCATCCCTTATCTCTTATCCCTCCACCCTGAGCCCCCCACCCCACCCTCAAGGGCCTCCTACACAAAATAAATGTAAAAGAAAATTCAAAGTTTTTTAACCCCCATCCAAGTTCCCTGCTCTCCCATCACCCCTTCGGACCCCAAAAAAAATTAAAAAAAAAACTTAATTTATTATCTTCAAAAAAAATCTCAAAATTTTTACCTCTAAGCCCCCCGTCCCCCCCGAGTGTCTCCTTACCCCCACCCTACCAATAAAAATGTAATTTTTAAAAAAATATATATAATGTTTTTTTATGATCCCACCCCTACCCCTAAATAGGGGTGTGCAAAAATCAAACATACCAATAATTGAACTAATACAAATGTTATTGGTTTGTTGTTATTGAGTTATTATGTTATCAGATTTTTAATGATTTTGAAAAAAAAATGCATTGGGTTATCAGTTCGATATCGATTTTTACTATTGAATTATCGATTTAATAATTTACTATTTTATCCTTTCATAAATATTAAATATTAGTAATTTAATAGTAATAAGACACTATATCAGTACTTTACCTATTTAATCTTTACTGTACATAAGTGATTAGTTACCCACTTTAGTATTTAGTCTTACTCTTTCGTGCTCCATATGCTTTTATTAAAGCAAATTCTCATTATCATTCTTATCGGGTAAATCCAAAACTGAACCATTAAGACCTTAAAATCGTAAAAAAAAATTGTTAAAAAATATTTTATTGGTTTAGCATATTTAAAAATAAAAATTAATAAATCAAACCAATAATGTATAAAATCGAACCGAACCGACCAATCCACACCCCTATCCCAAATGTTTAAAAATTTATATTTCCCCTCCCAATAAAAGGTTAATTTAAATTTTAGAAAATTCAAAACTTTTTACTTGTCCTCGTCCACCCTAACTTCTTCCAATAAAAAATTCATTTACATTATGAATGAGTTTATTTACCCATATTATACATTAAGTTGCCCATTTTTAAATTGGTAAATATGAGATTTACCCATTTTTTATCCATCTTAAAATGGATAAAACTGGATAGATACCCAAATAACTTAGCCATTTTGTCACTCCTATTTCAATTAATATCTTAAATAATCACTCAACTATGAATACTATTCTCAGAAAATTGCTAAAATTTGTTTTTTTACTTCAATATAAAGTCACTTAACCTATTTAATTATTATTATTTTTAAAACTTCATGACATGAAGTTTCAGTTTCTAACCAAAAATTTTAAGAAATTAAATAAAAAATACTCCCTCTGTTTAAAAAAAAAAACCTGATTTGACTTGACATGAGATAAAAAAAGATTTTCAATTGTGTATTTCTAAATTAATGTTCTTAATATGATATATATTTATACATTCCCATTTCTAATCATAATGTGTTTACATACTAAGGAGTATGGGAAAAGCAACCGAAATAAGAAAAATAACTATAAATTAATGATAGGGTCATTAAGGATATCATGCTTGGATTCTTCTATTAAAAATAATAATAATGTCATTCATACTATCTCGCTTGGATTCTACTATCACTCTAACTTTGAAAAAGTATATGATAACATATGTAAGATTGGATGAAGGGTTATCTTTCTTTTTTATTAATGATATTGTAACACCTCGTAAGATTACCAAAATATCCCTAGAACGTAATCGTGCGCATAAAGCGTCTTCCAAGGCTCCGATGGGAAATCAACGATCGAATTTATGATCAGCACAAAAAATCAAGTGGAAAAATGGTCTCGACTCGATTTTAGAGCAATCAGGTTGAAAAATAATATTCGCTAATTAATTCAGAGATAGTGTCGATCTGTGCCCCTGGTGAGAGACGGACAAGGCGTGGAGTGACACTTATATTTTTTAAAAAAATTTTTATAGGAAGTTCAAAATTTGTTCGGAGGAAGTTTTATGAAAAATACACTGGTCCGCACCCCTGTTGCGTTACAGATTAGTGCATGATTTTTGAATATTTTTATTTCAATGTTAGGAAAGGTATTTTGTCATTCCCAACCCATTTTATGTCTCAAAACATGTTTTAAAGTTTCTTATTCATAAGAAGGGTTTCAAAACCCATTATTTTCCTAAGTCTAAAGTGTAAGTTCTGAGAGGAGAAGAAGAAAGAGCTTGTGGGCTTCAAGTTTGGATTCAATTCCTTGAAGAAGGTTGAGTAATTCTCATTCCAGGTATGTAAAGGCTACCCAAAACATAGAAATGTTCTCCCATCTGCCCCCTCTAATCGTAGACAGTCGATGGTTGAAGGTGAAAGGTCTTGTCTGTATAATTTCTGAATATTTTACTACAAACTATTGTTATACTACAAATATTTTCTTGAATCGATGATCATCATAAACTTGTTCTCTTGTTTTGTATACTTGTCATGAGATATTGTATAAACCCTATATGTTATCTTTTGAAAGCATGCAAGAATGAAATTAAGAGATGAGTCTCGAGCCTTGATGATATAAATGTGTTTGTCGTTATGGTTCTGGTCCTGGTTAAGTGTGTTGATTATGATGTTGATGAGGTTGAATTTAATTCTAAAATAATGTTCCTAATCCATTGAGTTGATGACAGATGAGATGAGTTGATGTTCTTTGTCCAAAAGAGACTAAGTGATGAGAAACCTTGATGTGGATGTTTATGAGCATATTGAGTCCTGGAGAAATATCAAGCACCGAAATGAGTGCGAGTGAGTCCCACTCGCACTCTAACTATGTGGCAGACATAAGGGAGGATCGGACCATGAGAATGGATGTTTCCTTAGTCCCGAAAGAGGACTTTGTGTTATTCTATTTTGGATATAATCCAATGATGCACGCCCTTTATCTCGGCAAGGTACTAGGTGGATATGGCAACAACGTTGGTTCATTCTGTCATCACAGGTTCATAGGTGGTAGTTGTAGGTTCGAGAAACTCCTAGATAGATTCTCTCTTGATAGTACTCGGATGTTGGTGTGATGGTATGAGTGTTGACTGATGTTAATGATGATAGTGTCTACTCTTTATTCTAAGATAAGGTGAAGGACTGATGAGCTAATGTTGTTCCATGTTATCCTATTTATATCATTTACTTTAGCCTATTTAACATACAGTACATTCCACGTACTAACTCCATTTAGCGCTGCATTATTTTATGATGCAGATTCAATAGACAGAGGGCTTCAGCAGGCGAATCGTTGAGGTTCACAGACTTTCAACTGGAGACTTGGCGAGTCCTCCCTAGTATCCGGAGGATGTCTTTATTTCCCTTTATTATTGCATTGAATTAATTCTGAGTTTGTGGTAGCCATGGCCTGTCATGGTACTATCTTAAACTTATGGAAATAGAGGCTTCATAAACATAGAGAGATGACTGGTTGATGTTGGGGTTTTTTCCCCTTTTCTTTTCATTGACGATCCTTCTTGTTATTCTATGTGATGGACGGAAATAACTAGTCTTGTGGCCTATGGCCTTTATTTCTTAACGTTGATGTGATGAGGTAGAGTAGCCAACTGATAGGTTAATTGTCATGTATCTAATGTCTTCCTCTAAACGATGGATTGAGCAAATGTAATGAGGCTAGGTGATTCGCTTGGGGACTAGCAATAGTCTCTGAATGCCAGTTATGTCTAGGGTACCCTCCCGAGGCGTGACAAACTTGGTACCAAAGCACAGAGTTCAAGTGTCCTAGAGAGTCTATGAAGTTGTGTCTAGTAGAGTTTTGTTTGTGGGTGTGTTGTGCACTACACTTTCATAAGCCAGAGGCTATAGGATGTTAGGAAGTGTTAACCTTCTTCTATGATCTGAGTTCGTGTGATAGAGTTTAACTCTATGAAAGTCTTGTTCTAATTCGTGTGTTACACTTTTGCAGAATATGCCTAAAAAATGAATAGCTGCTTAGAGAGATGCCTCAACCCTAGATGCTGAGAATCCCCAACTAGAGGCCCCTTCTCAGACAAAGACGAGCAGACGGGGTCAGCCTCCTTGGACAACTGAGGTCCCACAGGTGCCCCCGGCACAACCACAACCAGCCCCCACCGCAGAGGGGAATTTAGGGGAGTCATCACTATGCTTACTCAGCTGGTGTCCTCTTAGGGTAACAATTGAGGTCCTCAGGCTCCTAGTTCTAGCTCACAGGAATCTACATTTGCAACCCGACTTAAAGATTTCTTGAGTATGAACCCACCAGTGTATACGAGGTTAAAAGTTGAGGAAGACCCAAATAACTTCATTGACGAGATGTATAAAGTCTTGAAAGCTATGCATGCCAGTGAGATTGAAGGAGTTGAGCTTGCCCCTATCAGCTGAAAAATGTTGCTAACGTCTGGTACAACCAATGGGAAGATAGTAGAGGTGAAGATGCTAAGCCTACGGAGTGGGAGGAGTTTGAAGCTACTTTCCTTGGCCATTTCATTCTCCAAGAGTTGAGGGTGGAGAATGTTAACGAGTTCGTGAAGTTGAAGCAAGGAGAGATAATGATCCAAGACATTAGGACGAGGATGAGGAAGTTTGTGTCTGGCTTGAGCAGACATGTGCAGATGGAGTCCAAGGCTGTCTTGTTGATCCCAGGTATGGACATTTCAAGGATTATGGGTATTCCCAACAAACATAAGAGGATGAGAAAAGAGATAGAGAAGACCAAATGAACAGGAAAGCAAAATCAGCAGGGCATGAACCTAGCCAACAAAAATAGAATAAGGGTGACAAGTCCTACTTTCAGAACCGATCTTCTTATCATGCCCCCTCTATAGCGAGTATGCCCATTCAACAAAATAGGTATGATCAGAAGTCTTATGGTTATCAGAACTTTAAGGACCAGGGTTCTCAGTCTCAACCTAGCGTGACCCAAGGTGCAAAGAGAAAGCCACCCTGCAACAATTGTGGTAAACTCCATTTGGGTAAATGTCATGTGGGCACAAATGCTTGCTCATATATGGATAACCTATCCGCTTCTAGTACGAGTGCCCAAATAGAAGGCACGGTGAAGAGGGCATTAGAGCCCAGTCCTCCATAGCGGCCCCAGCTGGCGGTCATAAAAGGGGCACTACTACGGGTGTAGGAGGTAGGACTAACCATCTATATGCCATGGGGACTCTTCAGGACTAGGAGGCAGCACCAGAGGTTGTTACGAGTATGCTTCGAGTTTTTACTTTTGATTGTTATGCATTGCTTGACCTGGGTGCCACCCTACCTTTTCTAACCCCCTATGTAGCTGGTTAATTTGGGATTCTTCCAGCGTGTTTGCTTGAACCTTTTGCTATTTCCACCCATACTATAAGTTTGTCTTAGTTGAGAGGGTTTACAAGGATTGTCTAGTATCCATTTATCATAGAGATACCTTGGCGATCTTGGTAGTGTTGGAGATGGTAGATTTTGATGTGATCCTTGGCATAGATTAGCTTGATCTCTGTTATGCCTCTATTGATTGCAGAACCTAAATAGTTAAGTTTCAATTTCCTAACGAGCCTGTTTTAAAGTGGAAGGGAAGTTCTATTGTACCTAAGGTCAAGTTTATTTCCTATCTTAGGGCCAGAAAGTTAATCTCCAAAGGTTGTATTTATGACTTTGTACGAGTTAAGTCTGATGATGTTAAATCTCCTACTCTTGAGTCAGTCCTGATTGTGAATGAGTTTCCTGATGTGTTTTTTGATGATCTACCTGGAGTCCTTCTTGACCGGGAGATTGACTTCGGGATTGATATTTGCCCTGATACCCAGCCTATCTCAATTCCACCTTACAGAATTGAAGGAACTAAAAGAGCAATTGAAGGACTTGCTAGAGAAAGATTTTATTAGGCTTAGTATCTCTCTTTGGGGTGCTCTATCCTATTCGTTCGTAAGAAAGATGGATCTCAAAATGTGTATCGACTACCGGCAACTAAACAAGGTCATGATAAAGAATAAGTATCATCTTCCCAGAATAGATGATCTATTTGACCAACTTCAGGGTGCCACTTGTTTCTCCAAGATAGACCTCAAATCGGGTTACCATCAGTTGAGAGTGAGGGAAAGTGATATTCCAAAGACAACCTTTAGGACAGGGTATGACCATTTCGAGTTCTTGGTCATATCCATTGGGTAGACTAATGCACCTGTAGCATTCATAGATTGGATGAACAGAGTGTTCAGACCGTATATTAATATGTTTGTGAATGTTTTATTGGTGATATCCTAGTGTATTCTAAGGATGAAGATGAGCATGCTAATTATCTCAGAGTACTCTTCCAAACTATCAAAGGCCATGAATTGTATGCAAAGTTCTCGAAGTATGAGTTTTGGCTCAAGTCTATTGCCTTCCTAGGTCATGTTATCTCAAGTGATGATATTCGAGTGGATGCTCATAACATTAAGATCATTAAAAATTGTCCTAGACCGACCTTTCCTATCGAAATAAGGAGTTTCTTGGGCTTGGCAGGCTACTACGGTAGATTTGTTGAGGGGTTTTCTTCCTTGTCTGCACCGTTGACTATGCCGACTCAGAAAAAGGCTAAGTTTCAGTGGTTTGATGAATGCGAGAACAGTTTCCAAGAGTTAAAGATGAGATTGACTATAGCCCCAGTTCTAATTTTGCCCGACGGGACGGGAGACTTTGTGATATATTATGATGCATCAAGAGTTGGACTCGGTTGTGCGCTAATGCAGAGAGAGAAAGCGATAGCCTATGCCTCTAGACAACTTAAGATACATAAGAAGAACTATCCAACTCATAATCTCAAGTTAGCAACAGTGTTGTTAGCGCTTAAGATCTGGTGACACTACTTGTATGGAGTGCATGTGGACGTGTTCACTAACCACAAGAGTTTACAGAACATGTTCGTTCAGAAGGAGCTCAACCTACGGTAGAGGAGATGGTTAGAGTTGCTCAAGGATTATGACATGAGTATCCTCTACCACCCAGGTAAGGCTAACATTATTGCTGATGCTATTAGCAGGTTGTCTATGGGTAGCAGTGTCCATATGGAGAAGAGAAGAGAGAATTGGCTAAGGAAGTTCATACACTGGCTCGATTGGGAGTGCAACTTGAGGAGAACAATAAAGGCGGGGTCAATGTTCAGAATTGTTCTGCTTTATCTTTAGTTTCATAAGTGAAGGAAAAACAAGACCAATAAACTGTCTTGTTCCAATTGAAAGAAGCAGTTCATAAGCAAAAGGTGATGGTTTTCTCCAAAAGGGGAGATGGAGTGTTGAGATACCAGGGTAGATTGTGTGGGCCCGATGTTGATGGTGTCTGAGAAAGAATCATGGCCGAGCTCATAGCTCCAGATATTGGATCCATCTAGCTCTACCAAGATGTACCACGACTTGAGAGAAGTCTATTGATGGAATAGAATGAAGAAGGACATCGTTGAATTTGTCTCTAAGTTCTCCAATTGTCAACAGGTCAAGGTTGAACATCAAAGACCATATGGATTGGCCTAGAATTTTGAAATTTCCTGAGTGGAAATGGGAGATGATCAACATGAATTTATTACCAGTTTACCAAGGTCCCAAAAGCAGCATGATTTGATATAGGTAATTGTGGATAGGATGACTAAATCAGTCCACTTTTTGGCAGTCAAGACAACTAATATGGTAGAGGAATATGCACGGTTATGCATTTGTGAGATTGTGAGGTTTCATGGGGTTCTCTTGTCTATCATTTTGGATAGAGGAGCTCAATTCACATCCCAATTTTGGAGGTCTTTTCAGAAGGGATTGGGTACGAAAGCAAATTTGAGTATAGCCTTCCATCCTAAGATAGATGGGCAGGGGGAGCGCACCATTTAGACTTTGAAGGATATGTTAAGATCTTGCGTCATTGACTTCAAGGGGAATTGGGATGATTATTTTCCATTGATTGAATTCGCGTACAACAATAGTTACCATGCCAGTATCCAGATGGCCCCTTATAATGCTTTATATGGGAGGAGAAGTAGATCACCAATTGGGTGGCTTGAGGTTGGTGAAGTTGAACTCATTGGACCTGATCTTGTCCACCAGTCCATGGAGAAGGTGAATGTCATCAAGGAAAGGTTGAAGACAGCACAAAGTCGCCAAAAGTTTTATTTGGATATGAGGAGAAGGGACTTGGATTTGAGGTGGCTGTTTGCGTGTACTTGAAAGTGTCACCCATGAAGGGTCTCATGAGATTCGGTAAGAAGGTGAAATTGATTCCATGCAATATTGGACCCTATTAGATCGTGAGGAGGATTGGGAAGGTCGCTTATGAGTTAGACTTGCCTTCCGAGTTAAACGGGATCCTTCCGGTATTTCATGTTTCGATACTGAAGAAGTGTTTGGGAGATCCTGCTTTGGCAATTCCTATTGAGAGTACTGGAATAAGGGATAGCCTATACTACGAAGCAATTCCACTCCAAATCCTTGATCGACAAGTTCGTAGGATGAGGAACAAGGAGATAGCCTCCGTCAAGGTTCTATGGAGGAACCAGTTCATTGAGGAAGCTACATGGGAAGCTGAGAAAGTGATGAAAATCAAATAGCCACATCTATTCATGCTAAATGATGAGGAAATTAGAGGTAATGTCCTCACTCTTAACATAACTAAAAGTTTCATTCTCGAGTTGATGTGTTGATTCTATTCTTGAGTCTAAGACAGAGATATAGAAAGTGATGGATAATTGGGAGTTCGAGAGTTCTCGAGTGAGGAGTGACATGAGTTTTGAGTCTACTCGTACTTTCATCCTACCTCTACTCATCATTCGAGGAAGAATGATCGCAAGGGGGAGATGATGTAACATTCCACAAAATTACCCAAAAGACCCTAGAACGTACTTGTGCAGATAATACGTCTTCCAAAGGTATGATGGGAAATTCGAGATCGGATTTGCGATCAACATCAAAAATCAGTGGAAAAATGGCCTCGACCTGATTTTAGAGTAACCAGATCAAAAATAATTTTCGCTAATTAATTTGGAGACAGTGTCAATTCGCGCCCCTGGCGCGATGCAGACAGGGCGCGAAGTGACACTTATATTTTTTTAAAAAAATTTGATGGGAAGTTCAAAATTCGTTCGGAGGAATTTTTATGGAAAATACACTGGTCCAGGCCCCTGGCGCGTCGCAGACCATTGCATGATTTTCGAATATTTTTCTTTTAATTTCAGGAAGGATATTTTGGTTATTTCCAACCTATTGTTAAGTCCCAAATGTGTTTAAAGTTTTTTATTCATAAGAGGGGTTTCAAAACCTATTATTTTCCTAAGTCTAAAGCGTATGTTCTGAGAGAAGAAGAAGAAAGAGCTTGAGGGTTTCAAGTTTGGGTTCAATTTCTTGAAGAAGGTTGAATAATTCTTCATTTCAAATATGTAAAGGCTACCCAAAACATGGGAATGTTCTCCCATGTGTCCCCTCTAATTGTAGAGATCGATAGTTGAAGGTGAAAGAGCTTGTCTATATAATTTTTTAATGTTTTACTGCAAACTACTCTTATACTACATACATTTTCTTGAATGGATGATCATCATAAATTTGTTCTCTTATTTTGAATACTTGTCATGAGATATTGTATAAACCCTATATGTTAACTTTTGAAAGTATACAAGAATGAACTTAGGAGATGAGTCTAGAGCCTCGATGATATAAATGTGTTTGTTGTTGTGGTTTTGTCCTGAATTGTGTATGTTGATTATGATGTTGATGAGGTTAAACTTAATTCTAAAAGAATGTTCCTAATCCATTAAGTTGATTACTGATGAGATGAGTTGATGTTCTTTGCCCAAAAGAGACTAAATGATGAGAAACCTTGATGTGGATGTTTATGAGGATATTGAGTCCTGGGAGAAGTATCAAGCACTGAAATGGGTATGAGTGAGTCCCACTCACACTCATAACTACGTGGCTGTCTTAGGGGCGGATCGGAACATGAGAACAAATGTTTCCTTATTCCTGAAAGAGGACTTGATATTATTTTATTTGGGATCTAATCCACTGATGTCTACCCTTTATCCCGGCAAGGTACTGGGTGGATGTGACAGCTACATCAGTTCGTTGTGTCAACACAGGCTCATAGGTGATATCTGTATGTCCAAGAAACTCTCAGATAGGTTTTCTTTTGATAGTACTCGGATGTTGTTGTGATGGTATGAGTCTTGACTGATGTTAATGGTGATAATGTTTACTTTTTATTCTAAGATGAGGTGAGGGCCTGATGAGTTGATGTTGTTCTATGTTATCCTATTCATATCATTTACTTTAGCCCATTTTACATACAGTACATTTCATGTACTAATGCCATTTGTCGCTGTATCGTTTTATGATGAAGATTCAATAGAGAGAGGGCTTCAGCAGGCGAATCGTTGAGGTTCACAAACTTTCATTCAGAGACTTGGTGAGTCCTCCCCAGTGTCCGGAGGATGTCTTTATTTCCCTTTCTTATTACTTTGAGTTAATTCTGTGTTTGTGATAGTCATGGCCTGTCAGAGTACCATCTTATACTTATAGAAGTAGAGACTTCATAGACGTAAAGAGATGATGGGTTGATGTTGGGGTTCTTTCCCCTTTTCTTTTCATTGACTATCCTTCTTGTTATTCTATGTGATGGACGGAAATGACTAGTCTTGTGGCCTATGGCCTTTATTGCTGACATCGATATTGTGATGAGGTAGAGTAGCCCACTAATAGGTTAATTGTCATGTATCTAATGTCTTCCGCTAAATGATGGATTGAACAAATGTAATGAGGCCATATGGTTCGTTTGGGGACTAGCAATAGTCTCTGAGTATCAGTTACATATAGAGTACCCTCATGGGGAGTGACAAATATTAGGAATATCAAATGTATCAAAATATTATTTACTTTTGTGATTTTAAACATATCATGTGAAAAACTGAAATTTAAATATTACAAAAAATGAAAAGAGGTCATTCTTTTAAATAGTCCAAAAAGAAAATGAAGTCATTTTTTCAAATAAAGGGTATTAATTTAAACCATTTATGATTTGTCCCACTTGACTTGATCCACTAAAAATATAATAGTGGTCCTTATTGTATTATTATTCCCCAAAATTATTCTCTCTGGTACGGTTCTTTCTCTTCAGCTGCTCTTCGTTCTTTTCTAAAAATTTCTCAATTTCGATCACGTCTCTGTTAAGTAGCACCTGTGGAGGCTCCATGAGCATCAGATTACTACAATTTCTTGGTTTACAATTCCAATTAAACAGAAATTTTCAACTTTGTTCCAAAGACCAATTTGGAGAATCTTGTATGTGTGATGCATGGTTCATGTGATTTACAGAAAGCCAAACGAAGTGTTTTAAGAACACTAAAAGATCCGAGAAAATGCTAAATTAATAATACCACCATTTTCATTTATTATATAAGTTTTAATTTAATTTCTTCTTCTCTGTTGCTTCTTCAATTAGTGAAATTCGCCCTTAAGTTTTTTTACAGTAAACTGTAAATATGTAATTTCATTAAATTAATTAAATATATGCATTGGAAACCAGTATAAATAATAAATTAAAATAGATAAATGTAGTGGGGTGAGTCATGTAGGACGGACCATTAAATGATTTAAATGGATATTTTTTTATTTCTTAAAATTTTGATTAGAAATAAATGCTCCATGTCTTCAAATAAGTATAATAGGTTGAATAACTTTGTAAGTAAAACACAATCAACTATGAGTGACTTTTAAGTTAAAAATAAAAATTGAATAGCTTTGTAAAAATAAATTTATAATTAAGTGATCATATGAGATATTATCGCATCAGATTACGCAAGAAGGTCCACACATGTTTGCAATGCCTTGAGTAGGCTGATGAGCATATATTCAAGGTCCACATACATTGTGGAGCTATAAATTTTAGTAATGTAATTCAAAAAATGTTAGAATGTAATATTTACCACAAGTTGTTTGTTCCATCGCCATTATACAACGTAAAAATGTGTTAATTTTTTGATGGAAAAAGTAATTTATTTTAAATTGTCTAGGCATATTTGTGTTGAATGAGAGTTGCTAAATGGCCACAATTATTGGCCCAAATATGACATAAATGTGAAAAGACTCCAATAACATTTTCCTTCCAAAATAACGTAAATCTTTATTATCCCCAAAACTCAAAAAGTATAAAATTCACTATAAATTATATGAGGGCTAAAAATATAGAAGTTTATTGTTCTAGGGATCGTTTGATGCAAAGAATAATAAATAATTAATCTCAAGATTAGATTTATGATGAGATCACCAGATAACTTATTTGGAATTAGATATTTTGGAATTATAGTGTTATTTATATGCCAAAATAACTTATTCTCCAGTCAAATGAGCCCTTCATGTATTATGTGGTTGGAATACGATTACAAACTTCTATTTTCTTTCTTCGAATTAATTAAGTTTTCTTGTTTGCAAAGAATGGAAAAAGAGTGACACACCTGCAAGAGCTTTCGCCAATTTGTCTTCCAACTCTCTCAGCTCAACTTTTAACTTCCCAAGTTTTGCTGCCGCAATCAATAAATTAAATAAGATCCCACTTGAAGAAAAACAATAAACTTCGGGCAATCTCTTATCAATAAATTAACTAACCCAGTAGATTGTGCTATATCATCCTTACGCTTCCTCGGGCAATCTCTTATCATATGCCCTGGCGCACCACACCAATAACAAGCATCTATCCTAACACGACATATACCCGGATGACTTCTTCCACACTGTTTATAAGGCTGCCTAGGAGTCATTGGCTGGCCTACCGAATATCCTGTTGTTCGTGTACCTTGTCCCCAAGTTCGTTGACCAAACTGATTACTTCTAGACCCTTGAAATTATGGTGGAGCATTGGCTGCAGAGTAGGAGGATGATGGCCTAGGCGGTCTATTAGAAAACCGAGACCTAAGCTTACCTTGGGGTGGCGTAAACCGCCTTGTAGATCTAGATCTTTTGGCCTGCCCCCTTTCCAACTCTTATGTCCTTCTCCTCTGCCTCTGATCCTCCAATTTTTGTGCAAAAGTCTGCATCCTCACTATGTCCATATCTTTGTTCAAGAAAGCAATGGTACAGTCTCTGACCAGATACGTGTCCAACCTATCTACATATCGATGAACTCTATCTACCATAGTAGCAACTATATTAGGAGCATGCCTTTCCAAGATATTAAATTGAAGGCAATACTCCCTCACACTCATATTCCCTTGGTGGAGGTTCAAGAACTGATCTGCACGGGCGTCTCGGGTCTCTAATGGAAAGTAATGGTCAAGAAATGCCTCTCTAAACTCTTTTCAGGTAGTTGGAGGTGCATCTATACCCTTAGATTGCTTCCAAGCTTCATACCACAATGTAGCCACACCCTTTAGCCTATATGTCGCTAACACGGCAGCTTCTGTACCACTCACGTGCATAACATCTAAAGTACGCTGAATCTAATCAATAAAGTCTTGGGTCTTCATTAGCATCTGACCCAGTGAAGGATGGAGGGTCCAAATTAAGAAAATCACGTATCCTTGTGCCAGCTACCCTTTTCATGCCACCTGTACCCATAACCGAACCTTCCTTCCTTTGACCTTGACCCGCAACTATACAAGTCAATAGCTGGACTACATTTCTCAGATCCTGCATGGTAGTATCAATAGATGGTTCTGGGGAATTTCACTACTCTCGGGTTCACTAGGAACTGGAGGAGTTAGAGATGTATGTGATAAAGACTCCTCCCAAACCTCATCTCATTGTCTCACCTGGTTGGGTATACCAACCACCACTTCTACTCCCTTCCCTTTACCTTTATTCTGCCTTGTTTCTAGCATACTTGCTGTACAAAATAATTTAGGAATTAGACATAATGCACCTATTACACTTGACTTTATGGCACGATCTAAAGAATGGAAAGAAATTAACAACTCCTAAATACCACGTAGCCTCCTGCTTATAAATGTGGTGCACAACACATCGATAAACAAGATTCTACATAGACACGACTTTGTAGACTCCCTAGGATGACCCGCTTTGATACCACTTCTGTTACGCCCCAAGTCCCATTAGGGTGGACTGGTACCTGTAGCCGATAAGGCTCGGGAGAACCAACCTGTATCTATGTGCTTTCTATACATATTATAAGGGATTTCTACATTTGACAAGCCTTTAAGAGATTAAATAGTGATAACAAGCCAAAAAGGAAATGCAAATGACTAGGCGATTGGGGCCACGATATTTTAAGTACTAGGCACTTTAATTTACATAGTCTACAAAGCCTCTAGATAAGAGAAAGTATCTGATAATGGTCGGGAAAAGCCCCACCTCGACTAACTGTACAATATAAACATATAAGCTTTAGACACATATAAAGCCCCGGAGCAACTTGGAGCTTGGTATCAGCAGCTGAATATCCTGTACTCCTACTGGGGAGATCTACGAGCACCTGTAACTGCAGCATGAAATGCAGGTCCTCCATAAGGGACATCAGTACGAGATAATGTACTGAATATGTAAGGTAGGATATACTATATGTGAAATAATAACTCAAATGAGACCATGCACTGGTGCAAGATTAGAGACCACCTTTGGTTATACTGTGGAATCATGTACTTTATGTTCTTTATATTACTTTACCTTCACTGTATAATCTGTGCACAACTGTAATACAAATGACCAACTGATTAGTGGTAAACTGTATCGGGATCGTCCCTGGCTAAGTTCTTCCTTAACCCCTCGGCTACCACCCATGATAGGATTGTCCCTGGCTAGGTGATTCTTCCACCCCTCAGGCTACCACCCATCAATAAACAATGTACTTTACCTTTCAATTACCTTTGAGATGGTTCTTTTGGTGGTCACAATATTTGAGCTGTAGGACTGTATATGTAGCATGTGATATGTAGATAATCATACAAGACAATATGACAATGAAAAGAGTATGTTACACAAATAATGAAATGCGTATGAAATGGAACAACTCGTGAACTTTATTTAGCAACAAGAACCCGTGTAACTTGGTATCCAAGCATGTATGCAAATTTGAAAGTGACGATGTATGGAAGCATATGAACATGTCAAAGAGTGGACATCTGGTTAATAGTTGTGTCGGAGTTGGTAAGTACCTTTATGTGCCATGGAAGGATCTATGTATCATGTCAAACAATATGAAATCAAGTAGCCTTACATACCTCGTTGTATGACCTTGTTACTACCTCGAGATAACCTTCCCTTCCTCCAAGTATTTATCTACAACATAGTAGACAATAAGACTAGTATTATCAGCAAAGAAATATTTCTTGGCAGCCCAATATCATAAAAACTAACACCCGGGCAGCAAGCCTATAATTAGCGACGCGGACGCATTCCTTCAATATTTTCACTTATAATCGTATTTTCTAACACACATTCACATGTACACATCATGTGCATCCTGTTTTAGTTCCACAAAAGTTTTACAATAGCCTACAAAGCACAACACATAACAATTCTATATAATCTACAAATAGACAGCATAACGTTACCTCCCTTCGCTACCTTTCGACGTCAACAATTCCAAACATGTTCCAACTCTAACCAAACTGTTCCAATAATATCTATACATAAAAATAGCCTTGAACTAGTCTCAGAACAGTAACAAATCAGTCATTAAGGACCTGAGGCAATAGCCTTCTATCCAACAGTCCACAAGTTCATGCTAAGAACACAATTACGATATCATATATGGACTCACTTTTATGGACTGTAAAAGTGGTGAAACAGCCTGGTTACATTACTGCCTGGTTACATTACTATAAAACCAACCTTTGTTAACTACAGAAGTATTACTTCATAATACAGCCAATCAAGAAGAGAAAAGCCTCTTAATTAACAAGAAAAATGTACAACAGTCCTTAGAATACAAGCTGTCCAGAATTTCCAGCACAACTTACTAGTATATACTTCTTATTTTTCATGAAGAAACCATACTAAATACACAACTATGATTACTTACCTTTTCCTTCAAGGTTCAGGTCTCCTTCAAGAATCCTAAAAGAGTCATTTGGCTGGTTTACAAAGTTAAGAAAAGTTGAGAGAAAACTTTGGAGAGCAATCTGATTTTTGTGTGTTCAAGTTGAAATATGACTTGTGGGAGCTGTTTTAAACCCTTTTTAAAGGGTTCTTTGGCCGACTTACAAAGGCTACTTTAGCCTTACATTACCAAGCTGGTGATGCATCTCCTTGTCCCTTTCACTTAGGCTTTTTGGGGCTCAAAATTGATGGGCCTTTGCAGCCCATTATTCAGCTTTGTTCTTCTTAATTAGTTGGTATTACAAAAGAAATTGTAATGGGCTTGGGAACCTTTTATATTCTTATTGGGATGACAATATAGTCCATGTATGATGATAAAACATGGGCTAAATTTACACCCTTAATACGGACTTCATTCTTAATCAGACTTAGACAAATTCGACGTCAGGCCTCGTCCCATTTAGTTAGCAATTTAAGCTAAGCAAGTAGGTGACTTACCTTCTAGCTTGCTAAGTCCTACAAGCACCTCAATTCTCTTACTTCATTTAAGGTTGTGATCTCCTCAATTCGACCCAAAACATGAATACACTCGACCCTCTTAAGCGTTAGACTCACATATCCCTCTATAACATAAGATTCGAGCACTTTTAAAAATGGGTGCTAATTTGACCAAACTGTATCATATTTCATTTGCATTTTACTAGTAGTTTAAGGTGTAGGGTGTTACAAATCGGATATTATAGTCAGTATTTAGCATTATGGACTTGACTATTACGCACATTCTTATGAGTTGCTTCTTGGGCTATGACTCGTATGCTCCTTTCATAGTCTAGATCTTTAGTTCTTGGTCCAAAATTTTAGCTCACTATTTTTTTGTACGATCCCACCTATATGAGTTGTAGTGAGGCCTACGACTTATAGAGTAGCCTCGTAGAGATGACCTCCACTTAGCAGAGTGCTAATTTTTGCTTATTGTTCCTACTATGAGATCACCTTACGACTCATAGCTTGGGCTACGACTCGTAGATAGGATCATATGTCCTGTACTTCAGCAAAATCTGCAACTTTCTCTCAAAATCATGCAAACTTACCTTGTCTGCAATAACAACACAAAAATACATAAAAAATCATAAAAAGTCGCATTAAGAACTTATAAAATCCCTCATTTTAAGCACCAAATGTGCTGTAATTTGACAGCACATCAATTCACATAAGAGGTTATTAGAGTGAGACTTTTTCCTTTTCCCTAACGGGAGAAGCCTTTAAGTGGTTACCTGAACTTCTCGTGGATCAATTATATCATGGGAAGACTTGTAAACTGAGTTCCTCAAGAGATTCTTCCCTCCTTCAAGAATGATCAAGCTAAGGAGGAATATAGAGAATTTTCAAAGGATAGATGATAAACCCTCGCATGAGGCTTGGCAGAAGTTTCGCAAGCTTCTTGTACAACCCATAGTATTCCTGGTAATTTGCTGGTATAGTATTTCTTTGTTATTGTAAATGTTGTCAACAAAGGTATGGCAGATCGGCTAGTTTGAGGTGGGCTCATGAAGCAAATATTCACAGTAGCTACAAAATTACCAGATGAAGTGAGAAAGATAAGTAAAGCATTGTATACTCATAAGGAGTATAGTTCAATTACAAGAGGCCGATTATCTAAAGAACAACTGGTTAATGAGAAAGAGCATGATGAATTCATACACAGATGGCAAGGAAATTAGATGTTATTACATAACATGTGACCTAAGTGCATTGACCCAATATTGTTTGATCTGTGAATGTATTCTCCCATGAGCATGAATCAGGTGAAAGCGATCAAATGAAAGAATTGTATTCCATTAGAAATCAAGTATTAAGTTCTCGGTTGCCCTTTCAGTGAACACCCGAGAATCAAGGTCGGAACTTGGAAAGTAGATGAAGTTTCGAATGAGGAGCAAGTAAAGCAGAACAATGTAATTATGAGAGGTAAGAATAATGTAAATTACCTCAAAATTAGGAAGACCCATACAAATCACGAGTCAATGATATGCTTGCCCTCAGTTTGACTATAGTGGAGACTTCGGATGAAGTATTAGGTGAAACGAAGGTAGGACTTTTTCAGTTGAGCCATACTATACTGTCTCATGCAATATTGATTAAAATTTTAGAGGCTCACACTTTAACTCTCTCGTCACAAGTGCATAACTCAACAAGAGGCAATGTCTAAAGTAGCATTGACATCACTACCAAAACTAACACCTTATATGCGATTGACACATATATTGAGATCCCTTTACTTGGGGCACATGAGGAATAGGAACAAAGAAGTGATGAAGCTGAAGTAGAATCTAATAAAAAGGGGGTTACTCCCAAGGAGCTACAGATGGAAGCTACAAGGTCTATTTCACATCATGGAGATGAAGGCGACAAGGCTAGGTTCCAAGGATTTCTGTCCATATTTACTTTGTTGGCAATAAATATTCCCTTAGTTGAGGCCCTAAACAAGATGCCAACGTATGCAAAATTGGTGAAATAAATTGGTCACTAATGAGAGCCTTGGATTATGAGGCAATTGAAATTCCACACAGCTATAGTGCTTTCCTTACTAGACAAATGGTGGCAAAGAGAAATGATCTAGGTGCATTTACAATACCATGCACAATTGGGGCATGAAACTTTGGAAGAGCCCTATGTGATTTGGGTGCTAGTGTAAATCTAATGCCCCTATTAGTATTTGAACAGCTCAGGGTGAATATTTTAGCCCCAACCACCATCAAACTGATCATGGCTAACTGGTCAATCAAACGATCAGTTGGGATATTGAATGATGTGTTGGTTAAAGTAAACAAATATATATTCCTAGCTGATTTTATAATGTTGGATTGTGACCTAGATATTGACGTGCCCATCATTTTGGGATGACCATTTTTGGTTATGGGTAGAGCATTAGTAGATGTAGAAAATGGGAGTTTTAAGTTCAGAGTGGATGGTGAAAAAGTGAGTTTCAATATTGATAAAGCTTTGTAAGGGCCTGATGATTTCCATGTAAATACCATTGTTGATGTAGTTGATGAGGCTGTATAAAACCTTGGCGAACTAGTCTATTTAGGGACTGATTCGATGGTTGATGTTATGTTTAATTAAAGTGAGGAGGATCAGAGTGATTGTGATGAAATTGTGGTTGCTATGATAGGGACTGGAAACCATCCAAGAAACCCGGTTAAATTTGATATTGATTTGAAAAATCAGAAAACTCTACCAGTAAAACTATCTATTGAAGAGCCACCTCAGGTTGAGCTAAAGGAGCTACCAAGTCACTTGCAATATGCTTTCTTGGGGAACAACAAAACCTTGCTGGCAACTATTGCAGTTGATCTATAGGAGAAACAAATTAAAGCTCTTGTCAAGATACTCAAGAAACATGTCAAAGCAATTAGCTGGATAATAGCTAACATTATGGGAATCCCTCGGGGATTTGTACTCATAAGATAAAACTAGTTGAAGGTTGTAAGCCCACTGTGGAGGACCAACATAGATTAAAATCTACTAATGCAAAAGGCGGTGCAAAAGGAAATCATTAAGTGGTTAAACATTGGCATGATTTACCCAATTACAGATAGTAATTGGGTTAGTCCCATTCAGTGTGTACCAAAAAAAGGGGTATGACTGTGGTCCCGAATGAAAAGGGCCAACTAATATCAACATGGCCAGCCACCAGATGGAGAATATGCATGGACTGCCAAAAGTTAAATGAAGCCACAGAGAAGGATCACTTCCCATTACTATTCATGGACCAAATGCAAGATATGCTAGCTGAAAGAGGGTGGTATTGCTTTCTCAATGGGTACTCTGGATACAATCAAATATCCATTGCACCCAAGGATTGAGAAAAAACTACCTTTACATGCCCTTATGGTACCTTAACTTTCAAGAGAATACAATTTGGGCTATGTAATGCCCTATCCACATACCAAATATGTATGCTGTCCTTTTTCACCGAAATGGTGGAGGACTTAGAGGTATTTATGGATAACTTTTTGGTAGTGGGTGACACCTTTGATCAATGTCTAAACCATATGGAGAAAGTATTACAGAGGTGTGTGGAAACTAACTTGGTTCTCAATTGGAAAAGATTCCACGTTATGGTTAAGGAAGGAATAGTGTTGGGTTATAAGATCTCGGGACAAGGGCTATAAGTTGATAAAGCCAAGGTTGATGTTATGGCAAAGCTACTCTCCTATTTCAGTCAAGAGAGTGATAATTTTCTTAGGACATGCTAGATTCTATCGAAGATTCATTAGAGACTTTGCGAAAATAACAAGCCCAATGTGCGAGCTGTTTGAAAAAGAATCGCAATTCATCTTTGATGATGCTTGTTTTTAGTCATTTGAAACTCTTAAGCTGAAACTAGTTGAAGTTCTAGTGATAATTTCTCTGGATTGGTCTAAACCATTTGAGGTGATGTGTCATACCAATGGTGTAGTTGTTGGGGTTAGTGTTGAGTCAATGAGTTGGAAAGCTTTTTCATTCAATTTACTATGCCAGAAAGATGTTGAATATGGCCCAAGAAAATTATATAGTTACGGAACAAGAGCTATAGCTGTAGTATATAAATTTGAAAAATTCATGGCATATCTCCTTGGAGCAAAGGTAGTTGTTCACATTGATCATGCTACACTTCGCTACCTAATGGTGAAGAAAGATGCAAAGCCAAGGCTTATATGGTGAGTTTGTTACTACAGGAATTTGACTTTGAGGCGCGAGATAGGAGAGGTTGTGAAAATCAGCTGGCTTATCATCTATCTTAGCTTGAATCACCTAATTCTCAGGTCGAAGATGAGAAAGTTTTTGATAATTTTCCAAATGAAGCAATGCTGAAGGTTGATGTGGTTGCAACACCTTCGTTTGCTAATTTTTCAAATTACTTAGTCAGTGGTATCATACAAGATTTTGCAAAGTTACTAAGTTTTGTAGATCTAACTGGGAAAGTAAATTCTCCTTTTCCCAATGGAAGGAGTGCATTGGACTTTTCCCAATTGAAGGAGTTCATTTAGATTCCATATAGTAGCTCACATGGTCTTTCAATCGGTTATGGTCCATTCCAACAAGTTTACATCATCTATGATATCTTAAATTTGTGTGTTTAATGTGCATTGTCTTATATTGATTTGAGCCATATTCCTTATGCATGGTTAAGCTTATTTTGTGACTCATTAACCTCATGTATACTTATATGATATGTTTTATTATGACGATATTATAGTTTCATCCGTGCATTACATCTCATATACTTAGTACATTCCAACATACTAATGCATATTTTCTTGCATGATTTGACAATGTAGGGACAGGTACTCCTCCACAGTCTCATGGCTAGTAGTTGGATCCCCAAGACTAGCTTTTGTTGTGGTGAGTCCTTAGTTCGGGACTCCACCCACTTTCCACTCTTTATGTTTTTTATTTTCGGACAATGTATTTTGCAGCCCTTCTGAGGCGTGTACTTTCTATGTTGTCTATTTTGTATGTTCTTTCTATTTGATGGAAATCGTTCTTAGCAGTTCCATTCGTATGTATTAGTGGTATGCTTATACGCAAGTGATGTTTTTTCTAAGTTTCTTGCTTTTTAATGTTTCGTCATTGCATAAGATAGCTCATAGCCCCTATCCCTTATGGTTATCTGTAATATGACCTATTTATTTCGTATTTAATGCTTGAGATGCGTAGATAGATTGGGTGAGCTGCCTCTGGGGATCTCATTCACTGTGTTATGACTAGGCCCCTTGGTCAGGTCATTACAACCAAGTCGGTGCTGCTTTTTAATTTTCAGCAACTACTCAAATTCAATTTCGATGCTCTGGCCGCATTCGGAATTGCAAAATTACAATCCATATATGTAATGTAACTGGAAATGGCATTTCAAACTCAATAGTGTAGTCAAAGTTTCCATCGGAGTTCATATTTTTCAAATATAGGTACGATTCTCAATATTGACGTCTACTAAGGGGGGTCAAAATGCACTCGAAAGCCTCAAGAACCAAATGAAAGGTCTTCTTAGACCAAACTCAATGTTTAGGATCTAATGATGCAGTCGAAATTTCCATTTGGACATGTTTACCAAGGATGTTGACAAAAGTCTACTATTGACTTGTTTCAGAGGCTAAAATTGAAAACTTGATATACTTGCATCAAACATTCTCCTAGTCTAATTTGGCCATTTCATAGCTAATGAAACTGTCAGAATTTCACTTTGAATCACTTTACTAGGACTTTACCTTAAGATTCATTTTATGGTTATAATTTACCGTTTAATCCAAAAAATTGCTAAATGTCAAATGATTCACCCAACGACCGAACCATTAATGTCAATAAGCTATAAAGAGTCCGAGGTCACTATGCAAATGTCAAACTAATAAAATATTTGTGAAACCATGAAAATGACCTGGAGGGTCATTACAACATCTCTCACTAATATAATTTTCATCTGCGAAAGAAACAATAAAGGCGTACCTAAAGATTCCAATCCAAATTACTTAGGAATCCCAAACTTGAACTCATAGTGGACAGTCAATACAAAAGTCATAAGCATGCTCAATGTTCAATAATATATCTGGTAATCTCAACTAACAAGAAATACAACAACTTGTCTGTATATAATAAAGAATCAATATAGCAACTTTTAGGGGATCCTCGATGATCAATCACTCATCCCATCGGCTTAATCAACCAACATGTAACATAAAATCAATAGGCTAGGTAAACTTACCCTCAACACAACAACAAATATCCATATAGTCATAATGGTTCACAATGTATCCATATTCCACATATACGACTTGTACTCTATTCGTTGCTTCTTTGTACAAGAAATTCATGTAGATCCACCATAGATAGCTCACAGGCTAACCGAAACAACTGCAAACAATAGTAATATGATCACAATCACGTATAGGGACTTTAACCCCTTTCCTTTGTTGTTTAATCAGCCAATCACAACAACATAAGCAAACACTAGTATAGTAAATAGTCAAAACACCATCTCAATATAATGGATTATCTATATAACACCCATTAGTAGCTTCAACATGATAACAAATATCTAGAAACACAACAAACGATCCATATACCAATCACCAGCACTCTCACAACCATCATACATTTAAAAGTACAACAAATACTTTCATACTAACTACTAGTAGGATTATTATACATTCTTCCGCATATAGGTATATATACCATATTATCAGTCATGGTCGTCAACAACTATCATCATTTAGTCATATGCAAGATACCAAAAAAATTGAGGTAAACACTTCTAATCAAAACTCGTCGGCTCTAACCTAGATACATAGAGCTATAATAAAGTACCATTGTATAGATTCTAGCCACCCTCCTTAATACAACTTGGCCTATACCGTCCCAACTGACTAAGATCTAGCAGTTTCAACACCTAACAGATCGACTACAACAATATAGTACTTAACAAATCAACCCTAACAAGTAGGGCTCTCAACAAGTTCACTATAACAAATGCAACTGGTACACAGAAGTTATTAGATCCGCACATGTAGTAGGGGATTTAGTTAGCCCATAAAACATAACCAGAGAGTCATAATAGGCATAACATGTCAGGAGTGAAATTTTTAAGGTATCCTCCACCCTGATCCTTAATGAATGGTAATTTGAACTCTATAGTAAAATTGACATCTCTCTCTGCCAATAATTGGGCAAATCAATAGGAAGAATATCTAAGACTTACCATTACTAGAGTTGTCTCCACACTAGGGCCTCAATTGTAATATAACAAACAAGGCGTAAGTATTCCAACCAATCGATCAATATAATCTCTATATTTTAATATAAAACACACTACCAGTCGATACACAACTAAAAATCCCTGCCATAACACTAGAGACATATCAAGTATAGACCGAGTAATAGTCTTGAGATAATCATTTATCGCAATACAATGTGGAGCTAACAATTTATACCTAAGAGAATATCAAAATGAAGCGCATCTAACAATATCAAGCCTGCTCGAATATCACAACCATGAAGAGTCACCACACCTAATCTACACATCTGATCCCCTACTAAAGAATCTCCTACTAAAGACAATACCCGAATCCATGATAATAGAGGCTTAGGATTCATACTCAAGTAAGCGACAAAATAACCAAATACATATAAAAAATGTATACCTAGATCAAATTAAAAAAATTGAAGCCGACTGATGGAATAAAATAATAATGCCTATAGCGAACTTATCTTAAGCCTCGGCCTCTGACTGAGCTAGGGTTGTGTGAGCATGGCCCAGATGGCCTCCATCTCTGGTGTCGCCTCAACTCCTAACTGCATTGCCTCTAACGGTACCCTTGGTTCCCTTCAAGTCCTATCGAGAACTCTATTGATCCTTTATAACCCAAATCCGGCCCTTGGGCCCTAATGGTCAGTGGGGAGCTAATTGGGCATCTCATAAAGCTAAGTGAGCTTCTCTACACTTTGGGCACTCTCTAGACCAGTGACCTAAGGTTCCACAATCATAACATCTTGGGTGATCTCGAGCTCTACTGCGTCAAATGTGGCATCCAGTGTCACCTACTTCTAAGGCCTTGGATCTTTGACCAGCTGCGCAAGATAGCCCTACCTGAACCTTAATGGTAGTCTGTTGCTTGATGCCCTGAATCTCGATTAGCATCCTTGAAACCTCCCTCACGCTATGCTCACTTGTAGCTTCCCCTTTTGGCGTCACAACCAAGTTTCTCACTAGTATGGATGTATTTTACTAGGACCTATGTTGAATGGAATAGTGTTGGCTAAATGCCCCTGAGTGCAACTATCAACTAACTAAGAGCCGTTTGTACCTCTGGTGTAATCACAAAAGCGACTGAGGGCTATGTAAGAACTGGTGCCTCTAGTTGTGGGGGAGCTGGGGCATGCTGTCTCTGTTACATGGGCTTTGGGGGCTGTTCCTTCTCAAGGACTGATGGCATAGTCCATATCTACCCATATTTTAACCTCTACATGATATATCTACGAAACAACAAGACAATTAGATTCTTGGAATAAAAAAGCCATTGAGAATACCACACGAACATAGTCAATAGCAAGGGGAGTTTCTTAAGCATCCCACAGCCTTCTGAAGATAAAGTCATGGACATGTCCACACCCATCTACAGGACTCTACTAGGTAGTAGCTCTGTACAGATTAGACTAGTGAACCTAAGACTCTGATACCACTATGTCATGACCCAACCTTTTAGCTCATGAAGGTGCCTGTTAGATCTTGTCTATAGGCAAGCCAATTTAATACCCACAGTACCTATTCTGAGTTGCTAATCATAAAGATATTAGCAACATATGAATACAACAAATACAATCTACCTAGGACTTAGAAGTTACCTGTACAGAGCTATTATAGAATCAAAGAGTAAGAAAATATATATACATAGCCATAAATTTAATCCAGAATTACCTCCTACACATACAAGCCAAACTATAATGTATAAGGTAGTCCATGAGTACCAAAGATGTCCCAACAAATAGAAGGAGACTATAACCCAAAACTGCAGGTGCTTACCGAATGCCTCTTGTAGTTGCTACAATTCTCCTAGATCAGTGCACGTAACCTATACTTGGACCTACACCAAAACTAGATGCAGAAATGTAGGGGTGAGTACTGGTGAAGGGCACCCTAGAGACATCATCGGCTAACTGAGTGAAATATAGTAAGCATAGAAAGACCAAATGTAGAAACTACAGCAAAACTAGAATCTGAACTCAAGTAAGTTGTGAGCTTGTTCGTGACATCCTAGTATCCCAACGATAGAACCAATAGTGTATTGTAACACCCCACATCTTACAATACTAGTACTATGCAAATGAAACATGATATGGTTTGGTCAAATTAGAGCCAATTTTCAAAAGTGCTTGAATCTCTAATTAAAGAGCGATATGTATATCTAACGCTGAAGAGGGTCAAGTGTAAATAAGTTTTAAGTCAAATTGAGGAGATCACGACCTTAAACAAAGTGAGACAATTAAGGTGCTTGTAGGACTTAGTAAGCTAGCAAGGGAGTCACCTACTTTCTTAGATTAAATTGCTAGCTAAACGGAGACGAGGCCCTACATCGAATTTGTCCAAGTCCAATTATGAATAAAGTCCGTGTTAAGGGTGTAACTTTAGCCCGTGTTTTAGCATCATAAATGGACTTTATTTTCCACCCAAGAACTATATAAAAAGGGCCCAAGTACATCACAACCGACTTAACCATTTGGGCCCAGACCAAGTGAAGAGAAATTTGGGAAATGGGCAGTCAAGGCCCATCAATTTTGAGACCCATTTAGGGCCAAGTGTGAGGGCCAAGCTGCTGCCTCACCAGCTTATTAATATGTGGTATTATGTGGTCAAAAGTTCAAAAGAAAGTCGGCCAAGATACTCTTTAGAAAGGGCTCAAAACAACTCCTTAAAGTCACATGAAGAAGCTCAGCAAGCCTTGCAAGAAGAAATTTCCCATATGTTACTCCGATTTCACTTTGGAGCAAATTTTCATCTTTCTTAATGACTCTTTTTTCTCTCTTTATTTCACTTTACTAAGAAGCTAATACAACCCTCTAGGGTTCTTGAAGGAAACTTGAATCTTGAAGGTAAATGTAAGTAATTATAGTTGTGTATTTAGTATGATTTCTTCATGAAAAAACAAGAAGTATATGCTAGTATGTTGGTGCTGGAAATTTGGACAGCATGTATCCTAAGAATTGTTGTGAACTTTTCTTGTTATTTAAGAGGATTTTCTCTTCTTGGTTGACTGAATTATGAAGTAAGACATGTTTTTAACAAGATTTAGTGTGTTAGTGATATGACTTAGCTACTGCACCACTTTTACAGTCCACAAAAGTGAGTCCTTAGAGGATATCACAATTGTGTTCTTAATACGAACTTGCAGGCAGTTGGATGGAAGCCTATTGGCTCACGTCCTTCATGACTACTTGGGTGTTGTTCTAAGACTGTTTTAGGACTATTTGTATGTATAAATATTGTTGGAACAGTTGGTTGAAGTTGGTAAAGGTTTGGAATCATCAAAGTCATAATGTAGCGAAGGGATGTAACATTATGCCGCCTATTTGTATGTTGCATAGAATTATTATGTATTGTGCTTTGTGGGCTACTGTAAGACTACTATGGCACAAAAATAGGTTGCATGTATATGAGAATGTGTACTATAAAATATTATTAGGGGCGGAAAGGTTGAAAGAATACGCTTGGGTATATAATTATCCTCACATCCTCTTGCTGCCTGTGTGTGTGGTTTTTTTTTTTTTTTGTGATTGGGCTACCAAGATGTATCTATTGACTGTTAATTCTAGTTTTATCACCTACTATGTTGTAGATAAATATTTGGAGGAAGGGAAGGTTATCTCGAGGTAATAGCGAG
>JAABOM020072369.1:0-36070 GCA_011800125.2 Solanum clarkiae | reverse complement strand
TTCAAGAAGAGCACATACCTAAATATTGAGCGAATAGTCAAGAAGTAGCAAGAAAACCCCAAAATTCTTGGAGCCCTAACTTGCCAGAACAGTGGGTAGGTGGTCAGAAACTAGTCGGAATCTTAGTCGAAAAGTATGGTGGTGGAAGTCGGTGGCGATCGGACCTAAGGAAGAAGTAAAAGGGTTGTGAGGTATTGTGGAAATAATTGGGAAAGTCGTGAGAGTTAATGAAAATTTCCCCTCTTTTATTTCACTGACTGGGTCGGGTATATGTGCAAATTTTGATCCCATAAAACTGTGATTACAAGTGATAAGAGGTTTACAGCCTGTAAGACCTAATTTCATGGTCTCAAAGTGTATATTTTAGGGCTTGGTTCTTACAAGACCTCCTACAGGTCGTAGGTTGACTTGTGACTCGTACGTTGGCTCGTAAATGCCCCCAACACTTGGCAAAACTCCAGAATCTTACCTGGGTCCTTGAACCCTTTTTCACAGCCCATAATTCTACCTATGAATTATAAAACTGGCTTGTGGACTGAAATGTATAAAGTTTTGCTTACTGGAAAGGTTCTACGAGTTAGTATATGGGTCATAATGTAAACCATGGTCCATGGAACCATTTGTAGAAACAATGTTTCTCCATTTTTTGCACTGATCTGTTGCCTTAACCCTGTTCATGCACATTCTTGGCAAGGCAAACTGCTATCCTATAATTTCTCCAGTCTTTGAGTCCATCATTACATCCAAAACATAAAAATTAAACTACCTCTAAGTCCAAACAACAAAACTAAAAAAAATACACAGGAATTATAATTAATATCTTGGGTTGTCTCTCTAGTTGCACCTGATTTAGTATCGCGGCATTCACCAAGTGCCCATGCATCCACCTTCACATCATCAAGTCTCTTCATGGACTGACATATATTGAAAATATCTTCTTCATTATTCAATCTAAACTTGAGTTGGTCTGACTCTATCTCCACTAGTGCTCGTCTAGTGTCTAGGAAAGGCCTTCCCAAGATCATTGGGACTTTGAAGTCAACCTCATAATCCAGAATCATGAAGTCTGTGAAGAATATAAATTTTTTCACTTTGACTAGAACATCATATAGTAGCCCCACAGGCTTTTTCACTGTCCAGTCAACCATCAACAATCGCATATTCATTGGTGTAGAGGCTCCGAAGCCCAACTTGTTGAACACTACAGGAGGCATTAAGTTGATGATGGCACCTAAGTCTTATAATGCCTTTGCAAAGTTGACATCTCAAATGGTGCAGGATATGCTGAATGCTCCGGGGTCCTCTTTCTTTTGCACTAAGGACCTTTTGCAATAATACCACAATGTTAAAGCTCTTGCGAGAGCTCTTAGCTCACTATCATCTTCTTCATCTGTAGGTCCTTCATGAACTTGGCATACCCGGGCATTTGTTCCAATGCCTCAATGAGGGTAATGTTGATAGATAGTTGCTTCAATATGGAGATGAAATTCTAAAACTTACCTTCCTCCTCCTTCTTGAGTCTCTGACGAAAAAATGGTGGAGGCCTAGGTATGGGCTTCAACTTCCTTGGTATCACCACTTTGTTGGTCACTTTATCCTTAGCCTTGTCACCTCTAGTCTTTGTATCTTTACTCTCTACCATCTTCTCACAAAATCAACTACCAATATTGGTGGGTCAATGGTCTGCTTACTCTCTCGTGTAGTCACTACCATGCACTGCATATCATTCTCCATATTCTGTACTATGCTGCTTGGCAACATACCCTTTAGATGTTGGTTCAACTGTGCAGACATTTGGCTACATTGTTGCTTCAACTGCTTAATAGCCATAGAATGACACTCGATCTCTAATTAATACCTGAAATATTGGCTTTCATCCCCTTAAAGGTCTTATCCTCTGTGTCAGCCTTTTTAACAACTTATCAAACATCTCTTCAATCCTTGAACTACCACCCCCAGAATCACGATTATACGATGGCACATATAGGATATTCTTGTACTTAACTTTGTGGCCCTAGTCACCATCTTTGTTTTTTCCCCTGTTTCTGTCATAGTATCACCCTATGTTATTATCCTTGTGATTGGTTCAAACTTGATTCCCTTGGCCTTAGCACTAATAGTCCTGATTGGACCCTTAGGCATTGGTCCAGAAACCCCTCATCTGCTCAGTCATAAAACACATGTCCTCCTCATAATATGTCTTCTCATACATGGGTACTCGTGGGGGCTGATGACTAATTGTATTTAATCATTCCAGACTCTGTTTCATCAGTAACGCCACATTAGTACTAATTCATTATAAGGACCCGGACTTTATATGACCTTAATGGAGCTTGAATTTGGTTTGAAAACATTCTTGACAAAGGTGATGCCTTGCGGGCACCTCTACGGGTTGTGTGATCACCACTGGTTGTATGGAGAGACCTTGAGGTGGCCCTTGGCCTTGTGTATAGAGTGTTGGCAATAATGTAGAATTTAGACCAAGGCACACATCACATGAAGCCCACACGGTCCGTGTGAGGCTTCACTGTCCATATGGTGGACTATGTGGAGTTCCTTGGCCTTCAAAATCCATATTTTGGCTAAGGCTTTTCCCACATGAATCTCTCATAGACCATATAACCCTTCACAGTCTGTGAGGCCTTTCGTGTAGGCATTGGTGTGAAACTTTTCTAAGTATGGGATCATCGTCTCGGAGCTTCATTGATGGAGAATTTTTCTAAATGAATCTCTACGGGAGGCCACATGGTCCGTGTGACCTCTCACGGGACGTTAAGCCCTCTGTATGGGCGTTGGCATGCAATTTTCTAAGTATGGAATTCCATTGGCTAAGCTTTTCACAGGAATTGATATAAGGGTCAACTTTAAATGGTTATATCTCTTAGCAAAAAAATAACTAGGTTGCCTACAACTTACCAAATTGAAGCTCTTTGAATTAGCTTTCCGACACATCCGATTTCACCTAATTGTGAGTTTTGGATCAAGAAGTTATGCCTATTTTTGTAAAGCCCATCCACGCTATGTTTCTTGTGATTTGGCTAAGTGAGGCTTCACGGTCCATGTGACCTTGTACGGACTGTGAGACCTTCTCATGGGACCCTTGGCAATAATTTTTATTCCGTTTCATTAATATGTTTTTGTAATTATGGTTACTCCTAAGGGACTAGTGTGACTTCCTATGCTATCCTAAGACATCAAATGACCTGAACTCTTCTCCTCTCATTCAAATTCATTCTCACACTTAGAACTACATTAAAACTCTCTCTTCAGAACTCCCTAAGGTGAACAGTGAAGGATATTTCTTGAAGTTTAAGGAAAAGGTCTTCTTCTTCATTAAATTTCTTCCTATTTCTTGTTGGTAGCTAAGGTATGTGGGTTTGATTCATAGTCCCTTTCAATCATGAAGACCCCAAACTCTTTTCACTTGATTTTTATGAAATTTAGCTTATTTGAATAATGGTTTTTTAAAAATATTATTTATTTTATTCAACTGAGATATGAATATATTTTATTATTGATTTTAAAGTGATTTAAGCCCTAATATGTTGAATTGCATGAATATTATGAGGATTTGAATGTGTAGTATCCCTTTAAAGTTTGATCTAAGCATGGGTAGTCCATGTTGTAATTTAAATGTGGATTTACTTATGGATTTACATGAATTTGATATTGTATTGTTGATTTAAGTATGAATCTCTATTGCCCATGCTACTCTTTCATCACTTTCATGCCATATGCATACATGAGCATGAGTCTTTGAAGTTGGTTAAGACCACATATGTTTATGAATATGATTTTGATGAAAATATGGTTATGAACAAGTATTAAGCACGAATCTATAAACATGAGTATGATATAAATTGAATACTATTATGACATAATTCGCTAGTAATGACAACTTGACTTCTACATGAGTACGAATCATATGGGTGTGCATATGATATGACATCTTGTATGAGTATGTAATCACAAGTGTGTATTGATGAGGATGGGCACAATCTTCCTTTTAAACAATGCATAGTAAGGATAGGTACAACCTTTCTTATGCACATAGTTATATGAGCTAAGAGTACTATATTGATGTAGATGGTCACAACCCTTCCATTACATAATGTATAGATGAGGATACGTACAACCTTTTCTATACAAAATCATGTCATGAACTAAGTGTATATTGATGAGGATAGGTACAATCCACCCTTTACACAATTCAGGCAAGGACTGACTCATTGAGTGCTAGTATATATGGGTTATGGCTAGTCTATGGTATTCATGTGACATATTGTGCAGGTTAACATCATCTTTCTTTCATGTTACATGCACACATACTAGTACATTCAAATGTACTAATACATACCTTTTGCCTAGATGATCTAACTATATAGGAATCAGAGACTACCTTCATCCAACGTTTGACGACTAGATCAAATTTGAGACATTTGTTGTGCTGAGTCCCATCATTCGAGGACAAGCCACCATTCCTCTACATATGTTGCTTCTATTTATGTTATTTACTTTAAGGGTGAGCCCTGGACATGTCTTGGGCCCCTTCCTATCTAATGACTAGATGCATTATTGGATATTTTGCAGACTCTTCTACAGATATATGTTATGTGATGATATTTGGGGATTATGATTATGGCTTTCTATTGAATATGGCTAATATGATTTGGTTATTATATGATGTATATATATGTTATGATGTGGAAATGTGCAAGATCCTAAGTCCCGTTTCACCCCCATAGAGTGAGTCATACTTACCTGCCCCTTAGTTCTTATGTGCTATGTATTATGTGAATCCATGTCAATCCCTATCC
The DNA here is from genome assembly GCA_011800125.2 of Solanum clarkiae. NCBI lineage: Eukaryota > Viridiplantae > Streptophyta > Magnoliopsida > Solanales > Solanaceae > Solanum > Solanum clarkiae. Next base: position 31,253 of record JAABOM020072369.1, on the reverse strand, counting down.
CTATGACATCCCCATAGCGTGAATCATACTTTCCCATCCCTTAGAACTATATGTTTACTATCTTTAATATGCTTCCAAAATGATGATGTGAATATGGATACTTTGAGGCTTATTTGGGGACTCTGAGGGTTCCTATTCGCCATGTTACTCCTAGACCTTAGGTCCATATCATGACAAAGATGGTATCAGAGCACTAGTTTTAAATGGTCCTCAGAGTCTAACATGTCGCATCAAGTAGAGTCTTATTCATGGGTGTGAAGCACGCCACTTCTATGGGTAGGATGCTACAAGGTGTTTTAGGAAATGTTTCATTTTTTCATGATTTTTATCGTGCCATGGAGCGTGTCTTAAGATTTCCTATCTCCATCCCTCCCTACTGAATAGGGAGAGTTACTTTAGGCACGTAATGTAATCCAGGAAAGGAAGATGTTGTAGCTAATCTGATAGAGGAGGTCAAAAGGAGTTAGTGAAGGATGTGCATCATTTGACTAGAATGGGGAATTTTGGTTAAGTGAATATAATGATGGTTTCGTTCATGTTCAGAATGGGGTTGAATTTTCTATGGTTGTTGATGTCAAGGCAAAACAAGACTTAGACCCATCATTGGTTGTGTTGAAAAGACTGGTTGCCAAAAATAAGATAGAGGATTTCTCCCAAAGGGGAGATGGTGTAACTCAGTACAAAGATCGATTGTGTGTTTCGGATGTCGAAGGTCTTACAGAGATGATCATGAGTGAAGCTCATAGCTCTCATTATTCCATATACCTGAATCTACCAAAATGTATCAGGACTTGAGAGAAATATATTGATGGCATGGTATTAAGAAGGACATAGCTAGATTTACATCTGAACTCTCTAATCACCAAAAAGTGAAGGTGGAGCATCAAAGGCCCGATTGTTTGGCCCAAAACAGTGAAATCCCTACTTGAAATGAGAGAATGAAAATGTGGACTTTGTGATTGGGTTTCCCTATGCTGGAAGCAATTAGACTCCATGTGGGTAATTGTTGGAAGCCTCACTTATGAGATTCCACTATGTATGTTATTGTTGTTGTTGTGGGTAATTGTTGGAAGAATGACCAAATCGACTCACTTCTTATCATTGGGACTACTTTCAATGTCGAGCAAAATGTCAAGTTATATATTTAGGAGTTGGTTAGACTTGATGGTGTGCCTATGTTTTTATTATATCGAATTATGGTACCCAATTTACTTCTCACTTTTGAAAATCAATTCAAAAAGGGGCTTAGCACTAAGGTGAATCTAAGTACCATTTTTCTTTCTCAATCCGATGGACAAGCCAAAAGGACAATTCAAACCTTGGAAGACATGTTGAGGACTTGTGTGTTAGAATTTAAAGGAAATTGGTGTGATCATCTATCACTTGTTGAGTTTGCTTACAATAATAGCTTTCATGCTAGTATTGGTATCTCACTGAAGCTTTGCATAGGAGAAGGTTTTGGTCCCCGATGGGATGGTTTGAGTTAGATAAGATGGCATTGATTGAACTAAATTTGGTGTTAGAGGCCATGGAAAAATTGAAATTGATTAGGGAGAGGTTGAAGATGACACAAAATCACCAATAGTCATATTCAGATATTAGAAAAAGGGATCTTGAATACCATATCGGTGATTGTGTATGTAAAGCTTTCACTTATGAAAGATGTAATGCATTTTGGTAAAAAGGGCAATTTAAGTCCCCGATATGTAAGTCCTTATGAGATTGTTGAGCAGATTAGGAATGTGGACTGTAGATTGGATTTGTCTTCGGATTTGAGTTCTATTCACCCGACTTTTCATGTGTATGTTGAGAAAATTGATTGGTGACCCTAGTACAATTGTGTCTTTGGAATGTGTTGAGGTTGGGAGAACTTAACTTATGAAGAGATTCTAGTTGAAATTTTTAGATAGGCATATGGAAAGGCTCCATAAAAAGGATATTGCTTTGGTTTAAGTGCTTTGAAGGAATCAACATGTTGAAAGTGCTACTTAGAAAGTGGAATCAAGTACGATGCGATGATACCTCTATCCTTTCTAATCTACTCATGCCTATGGTATTAGGTTCTTCCTATTCTCAATGGTCCTAATTCTTTCACTCTTGAGTTTCATGATATGACATGCATACATGTGCATGAAAATGATTTAATGGTAGTTTGATATGACTTTTAATAACTTTATGGTTTTCAAGTGATGAAATATGCATTTTATCTTATGTTGGGATGTTTTATGTTCTAAGTCAAGCCTTTCAAGCTTTGTTCTAGCATATTAAGGACGAATGTTCCCAAGAGGGAGATGATGTTGAAAGTTCAAGAGGGGGGAGGGTGTGAATTGAATTTTCGTCCTTTTTCTTTAACTTAAATCTGCACTCCATTTAGTCAGATAATATAAAACGTAGTCGACTAGGACGTATTAAATAAGAATGCAAAAATTTAAAATACATAAAAGAAAAATTCAGCACGAATATTTTTATACTAGTTTGGATTCAATTTAAATCCTAAGCCTAGTCCCCTGGGTTGCAAGAGATATCTATTCAAGTCTTTGGTAAAGTGGGAGTTACAAGAATTTTAACTTAAACTATACTTAGATTTTTTATCTCTACTTTTTTTTTCCTTTTCTTTTTTTGCTTATACAGACCTACCTCTCTTTCATTTTTTCTTCTTTTCTCTCTCTTTTTCTTTCATAGTAACAACTCTAAATAATACAATGATTTTCTAAAGATGAAGTGTATTGAAGAAAGGCTTGAAATGCAGTAGGCTTGTATAAGTCTTGAGATATCCTTGATGTCTCTTTTATGTAGAAAAAATGACATCCCGAGAGAATTGATCCTTGGATTAAGGCTTTGATGGATCCTCTTTCCAAGAATAAGGTAAGATTTTTTAGGTAGGCAACTAGATCAGATCTACTTTCCTTGTTTAGCTCATGATCCGAATCTTTTATGGATATAATTGTCTTCAATCTTAGATCTTTTCTTGACACTGATCTTTTGATAGATTTATTGAATCTTTAACCAATTAATCTTGGATTCTTTTCATTGTAGTAATCTTCTGTCAAATCTGTAATCGATTTGCCAAAACTTTGGCAACTTATATTCTTCCTTTTGTGTCGAGATTCTATCTCCTGAAGATGCACTTTTCCTTTTGTAACTTGAATCTGCCAAATCTTTATTCCTTGTGAAGATATGTTTCTTTTTTGATGCATTACCTGTGAGCAGTCTTCATTCAATACAATTTAGCACTAACAAAATTGATCTATCTAATTTTCTTATTGTCTGATCAATTCTTTTTCCAAAAATAAGGCTTTTAAAGAAGGTAGTAGAAGAATCTTCTCAGATCTTTTCAATCTTGTAGTTGCTTGAAGCAGTATGATCTTCTCTTAATTGATTTTTTTCAATCCAAAGATGCTTAATTGATTTTTCCGATTATTTTTCTTTGTCACTTGATATTTGATTTATTTTTTCCAATCCACATGTACTTGATTGCTTTTCCAGATTTGCTTTCCTTTCTTGCTTAGTATTAGATTGATTCCTTCCAATAATTATGTTTTTGGTGCCTCTAACTAGATTTTCTTGATAGATTCTTCCATGTCGTACCTTAGCTGGATTGTTTCCTTTTTTATGTTTTTTTGCAAATTGTCATCAGTCAAAATAGATTAGTATTAATAGATGTAAGGACGCGGACTTTGTAAGACCTTTATAGAGCTTGGAATTCAGTTCTGGAAATTTTTTTACCAAGGTGGCACCTTACGGGCACCTCCACGGGTCGTGTGACTTACCAAGGGTCGTGTGGAGGGGCCTTGAGGTGACTCTTGGCCTTGTGTGTAGAGTGTTGGCATTAGTGTGGAGTTTAAGACCAAGGCACACACCACATGAACCCTACACGGCCCATGTGATCTTCACTGGACATGTGGTGGAACGTGTGGAGGGCCTTGGCCTTGAAAATCCACATTTTAGCTAAGGCTTGTCACACATGAACCTCTCATGGACCATATAATCCTTCACGGTCTGTGAGGCCTTCTGTATATGTGTTGGTGTGAAAATTTTCTAAGTATGGGATCACCATCTCAAAACTTCGTTGATGGAGAACTTTTCTTAGTGAAGCTTAACGCGAGGCCACATGCTTTGTGTGAACTCACATGGGCCGTGAAGCCCTCCATATGGGTGTTGGTATGCAATTTTATAAGTATGGAATTCCATTGGCTAAGCTTTTCATAAGAACCGATAGAAGGGTCAACTTTCAATGGTCATATCTCTTAGCGAACAAAGAACTGGGTAGCCTATGATCTACCAAATTGAAGCTCATTGAATTAGCTTTTCAACGCATCTAATTTCACCTAATGCTGAGTTTAGATCAAGAGGTTTTGGCTAAGTGAGGCTTCACGGGAGGGTTCACGGTCCATGTGACCTTGTATGGACCATGAGACCTTCTCACGGGACCCCTGGCAACATTTGTTATTCCGTTTCATTAATGATTATTTTTGTAATTATGGATACTCCTAAGGCAATTTTGTGACTTCCTATGCTATTCTAAGACACTCAAGTAACCTAAATTGTTTTCCTCTCATTCAGATTCATTCTCACACTTAGAATTATATAAAAACTCTCTCTTAAGAACTCCCTAAGGTGAACATTGAAGGATTGTCTTGAAGCTTACAGAAAGGGTCTTCTTCTTCATCAAATTTCTTCCTATTTCTTCTTTGTTAGCTAAGGTATTTGGGATTGATTTGTGGTCTCTTTCAACCATGAAGACCACAAATTATTTTCATTTGGTTTTCATGAAATTTATCTTACTTTAATTATCAGTTTTTAAGATTATTGTTTATCTAATTCAATTGAGATATGAGTTATGGTTTATTGTTGATTTTAAAGTGATTTAAGCCCTAGTATATTGAATTGCATGAATATCATGAGGATTTGAATATGTATTTTCCCTTTAAAGTGTGATCTAAGCATGGGGTAATCTATATTGTGATTTAAATATGGTTTTACTTATGGATTTACTTGAACTTCATATTGTATTGTTGATTTAAATATGAATCTCTATTGTGCGTGCTATTCTCTCATCTCCTTCATGGAATATGCATATATGAGTATGAATCCATGAAGTGGGTTAAGCCAACATATGTTTATGAATATAATTTTGATGAAAATTCGTCCATGAACAAGAACTGAGCATGATTCTATGAACATGAGTATGATATAAGTTAAATACCATTATGACATAATTTTCTAGTAATATGAACTTAACTTTTACATGAATACGAATTATATGGGTGTGCATATGATATGACATCTTACATGAGTATGTAATCACAAAGTGTGTACTGATGAGGACGAGCACAATCCTCCCTTTACATAATGCATAGATGAGGATAGGTAGAAATTTCTCTATGCACATATATGTATGAGCTAAGTGTGTATTGGTGAGGATGAACATAACCCTCTTTTACACAATGCATAGATGAGTGTAGGTACAACCTTCCCTATGCACATGGTTATATGAGCTAAGTGTATATCGATGAGGATGGGTACAACCCTCCCTTTACATAATGTATAGATGAGGACATGTATAACCTTCCCTATACAAAGTTATGTCATGAGTTAAGTGTGTATTAATGAGGATGGGTATAACCCTCCCTTCACACAATTCAGGCAAGGAGTGACTCATTGATTGCTAGTATATGTGGGTTATGGCTACTCTATGATTTTCATATGACATATTACACAGGTTAAAATCATCTTTCTTTCAAGTTACATGCATGTATACTAGTACATTTAAACGTATTAACGCATACTTTTTGCCTACATGATCTAACTTGTAGGAATCATACACTACCTTCATCACCATTTGATGGCTAGATCAAAATTGAGACATTTGTTGTGGTGAGTCCTATCTTCTAAGGTCAAGCCACCGTTCCTCTACCTGTATATGTTGCTTTTGTTTATATGATTTAGTTTAAGGGTTAGTAGGGGACATATCTTGGCCCTCGTCCTATCTTATGACTAGAGGCATTGTTAGACATCTTGTCTACTCTTGTGTTGATATATGTTATATAACGATATTTGAGGATTATGATTATGGATATATATTGGATATAGCTTATATTTGAGGATTATGATTATGGATATATACTGGATATAGCTAATATGATCGATTATGATATTATTTGTATGTATGTTATGATATAGAAATGTGGAAGATTCGAAGTCCCATTTTTCTCCCATAGAATGAGTCATACTTATCCGCCTCTTAGTTTTTATATGTCATGCGTTATATGAATCCATGTTAATCCTAAACCTCTGACATCCCCATAGCGTGAGTCCTACTTTCCCATACCTTAGAACTATGCTTTTACTATCTTTAATACGCTTCTGAATCGATGATGTGAATGTGGATACTTTAAAGATTATATAGAGACTCTTGGGTTTCCCTTTCACTATGTCACTCCTATACCTTAGGTCCAGGTCATGACATTTATGCTAGCTCTTGCATCACATCTTCATTAATCTTAGCCTGCTCTGAATACGTACTAACTGAAAAGGAACTCTTCATCATAGATTTGTCCCTTGTGCCCCATACACAATTTGTCTTTGCCACCTTCTCCAGTCGTTCAGCTACAATAGGAAATGGGCAATCTAAGAATGAGCCTCTAGTTATGATATTAGCCATAGCTATGCAATTATCATTAAGGACTGATAGAAGATCTCCACCAAGGAATCATCAACAATCTTGTTGTCTGGAACACTTCTCAAGCGCTTTATGCATCATTCCATGTAGTACTTATAGAATCGCCAGGCAATTGCTCAAAGTTATTGATCTGATCTTTCATCTTCAGCTTCTTTGTCCTAGAAAATACCTCTCCAAAAAGGTTTTCTATATTTCATCCCATGTTGGGATAGAACTCTGTGGAAGCTCTGCTAACCATATCGGTGCTTCTTCTGTGAGAGATAATGGAAAGACATGGAGCCCAACGACATCTATAGACAGATTTTGATTTCCCATCTTGCTCTTGTACATCCATAGACAGATTTTGATTTCCCCTCTTGCTCTCGTTGATTAAAGAAATATTGTGTAGATAGTTATGTGGATCCTCTAATAGTAAGCACGCAAACAACCCTCAATTCTGCAACATTTGTAACAACCCACTTGATACGACAAACTTAGTTTCCTCTGGTAAAGGAGGTAACAAAATAACTTTGGTGACATCCATTACCGTAGGGTTAAGTCTATATAGGTTCCATGCATTAGCAACTACTTGTTGACCCTGTGATAGTGGATTCACATCCTCAAGTGGTGGCGGGTCGTCATTATTCAAATTTCGTGCAAGATTTGAAGGATTATTTGCATTGTCCTAGGTCATTCTTAATAACATTTTCCAAATATTTGGATCAAATGAAGTTAAGGGGATGCCTCGATTACGAGTATTGGGGATACAGTACGTCTGTATGCTGAAACAAAATAAAAACAACAAAAAACGTAAAAAAAAAACAAGGATTAACTCAAAAATCACTCTAATTGAACCAAAATTTTGATCACGCCCAAATGCACCTTCTAATTAAGGTATAAGCGGTCGTTGTTCAAAATATAGAACCTAATAATGGCAAGGCTCGATGCTATGAAGAATAAGGTCTAGACATAGAGTAATTTAAAGCAACTAGAATGAATTAATCAACTTATTTCCTAAAAGGCCGAGGGTCGGTAAAATGCAATAAGTAAACCTAAACTAGAATCAAATCCTTAAGTGAAAGTGTTGTAAAATCAGTGAGAGAAGTAACTAGGGTATTGTGTTTCCTATGAATTCCTAACTCAGTGTAAACAGATATTTGTAACCTTTTCAAGTATGTACCATGTAGAACTAGTAAGTTATGTTCACCTAACTGTTTGATCTAGGTGTTAGAAAATTTTCACCACGTGAGATGAACCATCCACGAGGTGTTGCATTACTAACCCTTACGTTGTCCCAATACAACCATCTCTTGATCAGTTCAGGCTGATTAGATGAGAGTAATCATATAGAATCCTGTTAATTATCCCTTATCTCATTCATTACCCTCTTGATCCAGTAAGTAAGAATTATGTGCGTTCTAATGTGTGCACCCATTAAAAAGCATCCAGATCGAAGAGATAATTAATACATATACACACACTTTCCAAGGATTATGAATTATTTAATTTTTATTTCGTTAGTTCTTTATGGTTCTCACAACCCTAGTTGTGAATTTAATATCATGTTCATTATAGATGAAGGAATCATATTATGGAATAATATAATTAAACACTTACAATAATTAATTGAAGAATACAAAATCCAAAATCTTCACAAGAATCACGATGTTGTAGCTCGAATGTAAAGTCAAAAGAAATCTCTAAGAACAAAATAATAATTACAAGAAATTAGTTTTAGACGTTCTGACTGCTCTCTCTCTCTAAAAAAAATCTTAAAAAATCTATTTATAATAAGTGGGAACTAAATTCTAAACAAAATAGAAAAACTAGAACCGAGAAATCAGACGAGCATGGTTATAGGCTATAGATGAAATCATGGCTCGTGACTAGCCTTCGTAGATTGCAATGCATAGAATTTGTCTTCCATGTACGAACTCATCCTACAAACCGTCTTTTGACTTACGACCTATAAGGGATTTTGTTTATTAACTCTGCAGCAACTCTTCAAAAACTCTGATCCTCCGGGCACGAACAGGTATATGACCCGTCACTTGACTTATGACATGTAGGAGCCTTCGTCTAATAATGTTTCAGCACTTAAGCATATTTTCTGATCTTCAACATACCGATAAGTATACAGACCATCAAATGGTTTATGACTTGACTGATAACACCTGTCTTCAACATCTGAAAATCAGCTTTTCACTGAATCTGACCCACAAAACCCATCTACGGCTCGTGGAATGTACCACGACCCGTATAGGGTTCATACAACATCAAAAATTTGTAATCTATATAACTTGGCCCAAAATCATCCTGATTCCTGAAATCCTAAACAATCAATACAAAAATACATCAAACCTACTAACATCGCTTTGAGAACACATAAAATTCTATGTTTAAAGCATCAAAAGTTCCATATTTGGCAATACATTAGTCAACCATTCAAAATTAATAACTAGGACTCTGAATATTCCCAATTACGTGGTCAAGCCTAACAATTTACTAATTTTATCAAACTTAGAAACAATAAACTAAAAATTACACAAAAAGGCATAATTAATCCAAGAAAATTAACACAGTACGCCCTATGTTTCATATCACCTAGGAGCCATTTCTAAGAATTCTAAACATGCAAAACATCAATAACAAACTTGAGCTAAGGCTTTTCTGGCTAAAAAGTTACACTAATTAACCGTCAATGACTATCCAATCTTTAGAAGGATCATCAATTACTAATCTGTACCCAAATATCAACCTAGTCATGCGATACTACCCAAATTATATCAAATCAAGACCAGCCAAATGTAAAATAAAAGACGGTAGTCTACCTCAAGGCTGAACTGCAATCTAATCGCTAAATTCAAACCAATCTTTTTCTAGACCAAAATGGTCAATTTGGAGTTGATGGAACCATCAAAATTTTTATACAATGTCCAACTCTTTGAATGTTGACTAAAGTTAACCTTTTTTGCTTAAAGCCTTTAACAAGAGAAAAACTCACACCAAATTCACCCAACCACCTCGAGGAACATTGCACTCACCCAATACCATATAAAATATATAAAGAAGCTATAGAATAGAATAAAATAATAAAATATTTAAAAGCACCAAAATAACTGTAGAGGCCATTACATTTCATCAAAGTATAGTATGTAGGGCACTGAGAAAAGGCTTATTTTAGTCTCAAAGCATCAAGGTTTTGATTTGAAAAGGGTGATAAAATACCAAACTATCCCTCATTAAAACTAACTCGGTCCATCTAAAGATCATAGAAACTTCTACAGGCGATAAAAAGCCCTCCCATGAAATCTAGAATTATGAAAGTCTGGATCTATGATTGAACTTCTACAAGTCATCGACCCTTCTATATGTCATTTTGCATATTTGTAGAAAAAGTAGTACGACTTAATTTTTTGATTTGGAACCATGACACCTTTCTATGACTTGTAAAATATCTTACAGGTCATAGACCTAGCTCGTAGAAGTGATTGAAATGTGCCACCACATAACCTCAATTCCATGAAATCTATCTACAATTCGTAAATGGTTCTATGAGTTGTAGATGTTCTCCATAAGAGTGAACTTTTTGCATAAGCTAAATCTTTTCCTGGACGTTCTGAGAATTTTGGGTTAGATTATTTTAGAGTGTTACACAAGTTTGGTATTCGCTATGCCCTCTTTATTGCATAAGTCATTGAACTATACGTTGTAAAATTCCAACATATTGTTGTTCAAAAATTCTTACTCTATTGCATAAGTCATTGAACTATAACTTGCACAATTGCAACATATTGTTAGTACAAAAGTTCTTAATTTTCATTTCAGCTTACCTCTTAATCATCGTCTTCCAATTAACAAATGTTGAAAGTATCTCATCTTTTGTATTCATAAAATACACACATACTATTTTTGAGTAATCGTCAATCAAAGAAATAAAGTACCCAACATCAATTTTGAAGGAAATTCTATTTGGGCCCTACAAGTCTGAATGTATAACCTTTTACTTGCTTTGATCTTTTGCTCTACCTTCTTGCTGAATTTACCCTTGTTTTCTTGGAAATACAATACTTATAAAAGTTCAAAGCTTGATTTTTGTAACCATCAATAAATTTTTCTTGTTCAACAAAGACAATCTTTTGTTACTAATATGATCAAGTCACAAGTGCTACATGTGACACTTGATGAAATTACCAAAATACCCCTAGAAAAGAAACATGTGCATAATACATCTTCTCATGCTCTGTTTGCAAATCCGAGGCCAAATTTGTAATCAGAGTGAAAAATTGAGTGCGAAAATGATCTTAACTTGATTTTAGAGCAACCAAGTCAAAATATAATTTTCGTAATTAAATCGAACTAGTGTGAGTGCATGCCCAGGGTACGATGCGCCTGGGACGTGGACTTACAATTGGTGATTTCTTTTTTGTTTTGTGAAAGAGGAAACGTTTTGAGAATTTAGCGAAATACACATGTCTGCGCCCCAGGCGCGACACAGATATGGCATTATTGGGTGAAATTTCTCTTTCTATTTCTAAGAAAGGGTAGTTTTGACTTTTTACACTCTTCTTAAGCGTAAAGAACGATGGTTTTCACCCAATTAATTCCTAAAACATACTATTTCACCTCATTAACGTTAGAGAAAGCTTCCAAGAACTCAAGCGTATACTTTAAGGCAAGGTTAGGGCTTTGAAGAATTCTCCCCAATTTTCCAAAAAGTTGATTCTCAGGTATGTAAGTCTCACCAAAAGTTATTCTACTACTATTTTAGAATCTTTAATCACTAGCTTCAACTCAAGATTACAATTACAAGTTGAGATCAACATTCCCTACATTACTAGAAAATTTCATCAAAATACTATTTATGCATATTTTATTGATAAGGATCATAACTCTTGTTGCTTTTATTATTCAATTAAGATATTGAGACAAGATTTATAGCTATGTTGAAATTATGATAATACTATATCTATTTCATGAAAAGTTATAAAGTTTACAGTTTGAGTTAAGTCTAAGAAGTATTTCAAACCTTATGTTCTACAAAATAGCTGAGTAACCCAGTTATGTTTTGAGATACTTGTAAAAATACCATTTTTGTTAGTCAAAGAAAGGATCAAGTTGAGAAAAGTTTAAGAAAGGCTAAGTTGGGATAAGTCCCAAAAGATCAAAGAGATATTTTGAGAACTCCTACTTTTTAAGTTATGAGCATTAGAAAAGTTATTCTGGGAGTAGTATTGAGAATCGATATGAGTGAGAGTAATAATAATAACTTGAATACATAATCTGCATAGCCATCGTAGGATAGGATTATACCAAGGTACAACTCCTCACTTGCCAATGAGATGGCCCAGTTTTGGGATGGATCCACTCCCCTAATTCTCGTTCCTTACCCTGGCAAAGTATGAGATGACTCTGGCAGCATGGGCAGGATGCTATTTCACCACAAAGCTCATAGTGATGGTTGTTAGAAACTCTCCAAGTTGAAGCAAGTTAGTTTTACCTACAGACTTTCAACATATGTTCTATTTTTGGTATGTATTATATTTATTACTTATGCTACTTTATTTTGAGATATGTTTTAGTTACCTTGAACATATTGTCTTACCGTACATTCCACGTACTGACATCCTTAGGACCTGTATTATTTTATGATGCAGACGCAAGTGATAGAGTCCCTCAGCAGACGCTCCGTTGAGGACCAGACATCCATCCAGCTATTTGGTGAGGCCTCTTTTCAGTAAGAGGCTTGAAGTCATTACTTATATTTTTTCTCTCTAGTATTCTCTTTTAAGTTGTGGCTACCGTGGTCTTGTCTTGGCAGTGGTTTCAGACTATTCTAGTTAGAGGTTCCATGGATTATATGATAAGTGTTTCAGTTTTTGTTTTCAGATGTTATTGAGATAATTCTTTGTTAGATTGTTCAGACTATTACAGTTTATTTTGACCATCTTATCTATGCCATTGTCTATTCATTTAACTCTTTTGCTGAGTAAAGTAGCCAGGCCAAGTGGTTCGCTTGGGACCAGAGATGGATTTCGGGTGCTGGCCACGCCTAGGGTATGAACTCGGGGCATGATAAACTTGGTATCAGAGCACAGAGTTCAAGAGTCCTGGGGAGTCTATAGAACTATGTCTAGTGGAGTTCGTAATTGGGTATGAAGCATGTCATATCTATAATAGGGAGGCTACAGGGCATTAGGAAGTATCACTATCGGTTGTTATTCCCTCTCGTGCTTCATAGTTTATCTCACCTAAGTCCCTTCTAACTCACGCGTTCACACCTTGTATTTTTTAGATCATGCCTCCACATAGAGCCGTTGGACCAACAAGGGGAAGAGGGAGCCCAACCAGGCAAAATGCAAACCAACCTAGCCCAATTCTTGAGGGACCTGGACGTCCAGTTGTGCCTATTGAGCAACCACCGCAAGCAGACATCTTGAATGCTGAGCTCCACCAAGCCATCCAGACTTTGGCATAGACAACCACTACACAGGGAGGTCAATAGGAAGATAGCAGGAATGATGGTTCAAATACCACCAGGGTTCGTGAGTTTCTGAAGATGAAACCCACCTAAGTGCACAGGGGTCTGATGTAAAGGAGGATCCTAAGAACTTTATTAATGATCTCCAAAAAGTATTTCAGGTTATGTACACATGTGATGTTGAGCGGGTAGAGTTGGCTACCTACCAGCTCGAAGGAGTAGCTAGACTATGGTATGATCAGTGGAAAGAAGGTAGAGTAGAAGGGATGCCAGCTTTGAGTTGGACAGTGTTTGAGGATGCTTTTCTGGGACAGTACTTTCCTAGAGAGTTGAGGCAGGATTAGGTGAGGGAATTTCTGAATCTGAAGTAGGAGAATATGAGTGTGAGGGAGTACAACCTCAAATTTACTCAGTTGTCCTGTTATGCTCCAACTATGGTGGCAGACATGCATACTAGGATGGACCTATTTGTGTCAGGGTTCTCTCAGATGACCAAGAGGGAGAGCAAGAATGCTATACTGATTGGGGATATAGACATAGCTCACTTGATGACTTATATGCAGTAGGTAGAGGAGGAGAAAATGCAGGATAGGGAGGAGTTCAGGAGCAAGAGGGCCAAGACATCAGGCCAGGAAATAGGTAAGAAGGGGGTTGGAAATGGCAATCACTCATCCTTTCATCCTAAGATATCTGGACAAGCACCCTCATCTGCTAGAGCACCTACACCGAGGGTCAGGAATGAGCAGGGTTAATAGGAACAGGCTTCAAAGTAGCCAGTCATAGGGAAGAATAGCTCAAGGATCGACACGTTATCCCATTTGTGAAAAGTGTGCCAGGTCTCGTCCAGAAGAGTGTCTTATGGGCACAAATGGTTGTTTCAAATATAGTCAGGCGGGGAACTTCTTGAAGGATTATCCTATGGGGAGGCAGAACATGAGAGATAACAGATCTCAGTCAGTTTCTTCTGCACCTCAGGGTAAGCCAATTCACAGGGGTACTACATCAGGAGCAGATGGAGGAATAAACTATTATATGCCATGGCCACCAGACAGGAGCAGAAGAACTCACCTGATGCGATTATCGGCATGCTCAAAGTCTTTACCTATGATGTATATGCATTATTAGACCAGGTGCCACATTGTCGTTTGTGACTCCCTGTATAGCTATGAAGTTTAGGGTCAGTCCAGAATGTCTTTTTGAGCCTTTTAGTGTTTCTACTCCTACTGGAGAGTCTATCCTAGCCTAAATAATTTATAGGGATTGTCCAGTATCAGTTTATCATAAGGATATGGTACCTGATTTGATTGAGTTAGACATGATAGATTTTGACGTCATCCTGGGCATGGTGGACTGACTTCATGCTGGTTATGCCTCCATAGATTGCAGAACCATGGTGGTAAAATTTCGGTTTCCTAATGAGCCAGTCTTAGATTGGAGGGGTAGCGTAGTTTTTCCTAAGGGTTAGTTTGTCTCATATCTTAAAACCAGAAAGTTAATTTACAAAGGGTGCATATACCACCTAGTTAGAGTCAAAGATTTTAGTATCGATGCACCACCTCTCCAGGCTGTCTTAATTGTGAATGAGTTCCAAGAAATCTTTCCTGAGGATCTTCCTGAGGTCCTTCCTGATAGGGAGATAGACTTCGGGATAGATACCCTCCCAGATACTCAGCCCATATCTATTCCTCTGTATCGTATGGCTCCTTCAGAGATAAAAAAGTTGAAAATACAATTGAAAGACCTCTTAGATAAGGGTTTCATTAGACCAAGCGTCTCACCTTGGTGTGCTCCAGTTCTCTTTGTGCGCGAAAAGGATGGTTCACTTAGAATGCGCATAGATTATTATCAGTTGAATAAGGTCACCATAAAGAAAAAGTATCCTCTTCCCAGAATTGATGACCTATTTGACCAACTCCAGGGTGCTACTTGTTTCTCCAAAATAGACCTCAGATTTGGGTATCATCATCTTAAGGTTAGAGAAAGAGACATCCCAAGATAGCTTTCAGAACCTGCTATAGTCATTATGTGTTTTGGTCATGTCATTTGGGCTGACAAATACACCAGCAGCTTTCATGGATCTTATGAATAGGGTGTTGAGGCTGTACCTAGATATGTTCATCATTGTATTCATAGATAACATCCTGATCTACTCTAGTAACAAGGAGGAACATGTTGACCATCTTAGAATTATCCTTCAGACCCTTAAGTATTAGCAGTTGTATGCCAAAACTTCCAAATGTGAGTTCTGGTTAGCATCTGTTGCGTTTTTGGGTCATATTATGTCTGTTGAAGGCATTCAAGTTGATTCCCAAAAAATTGAGACAGTAAAGTATTGGCCAAGTCCCACAACTCCAACGGAGATAAGGAGTTTCTTGGGCTTTGCAGGTTACTACAGGCATTTCATAGAGGGGTTTTCTCCTATCTTATCTCCCTTGGTCAGAAGCTTGTGAGAAGAGTTTCCAAGAACTTAAAACTAGGCTGACTACAGCCCTAGTCTTATCCCTAACCGAAGGAATCGATGAATTTGTGGTATACTATAATGCTTCCAGAGTTGGGTTAGGATGCGTATTAATGCAAAGAGGCAATGTGATAGCATATGCCTCCAGACAGCTTATGACCCATGAGAAAAACTACCCCACCCATGATCTTGAGCTTGCTGCTGTGGTGTTTGCTCTAAAACTTTGGAGACACTATCTGTACAGTAGGTATGTAGATGTATTTAAAGACCACAAAAAGCTTGCAATATGTAGAAGGAGCTAAATTTGAGGTAGAGGAGATGGTTGGAGCTGTTGAAAGACTATGACATGAGCATCCTCTGTCACCCAGCTAAAGCTAATTAGTTGCTGATGCTATTAGCAGGTTGACCATGGCGAGCACTACACATATTTAGGATGAAAAGAAAGAATTGGCTAAAGAAGTGCACAGACTAGTCCGTTTGGGGGTACAGATTGAAGATTCTGACGTGGGTGATGCCATTATCAAAAAAATGGGGCAGAGTCATCCTTGGTGGTGGAGGGGAAAGAAAAGCAAGACAAGGATCCTATCCTCCTTCAAATGAAAGAAGATGTTCAGAAATAGAAAGTATTAATGTTTGCAAAAGGGGGAGATGGAGTCCTAAGATATCAAGACAGGTTGTGTGCGCCAAGTGTTAATGGCCTTAGAGAAAGGATCCTAGTTGAGGCTCAAAACATCAGATAATCTATTAACCTAGCTACAATAAAAAAATATATATGGATTTATGGGAGGCTTATTGGTGGGGTGGCATAAAGAAGGGCATCGCAGAGTTTGTGTCCAAGTACCCGAATTGCCAGCAAGTTAAGGTGGAGCATCTAATACCTTGTAGTGTGGCGTAGAATATTGAAATTCTAGAGTGGAAGTGGGAGATGATTAACATTGACTTCATAATAGCTTACCTCGATCGCGTAGACAGCATGATTCAATATGGGCCATAGTAGGCAGAATAACCAAGTCGACTCACTTTCTACCTGTCAAGACGACTGATACAGCAGAGGACTATACCAGACTTTACCTTAAGGAGATTATTTGGTTGCATGGGGTTCCTATATTGATTATTTCAAATAGAGGAGCCCAGTACACAACACAATTTCTGAAGTCCTTTCAGAAAAGTCTTGCTATAAAGGTGAATCTTAGTACAGCCTTCCATCCACAGACAGACGGGCAAGTGGAGTGGACTATACAAACCCTTAAGGATATGTTGAGGGTGTGTGTGATAGACTTAAAGGTAACTGGATGATCACTTACCTTTGATAGGCTTTTCCTATAGTATCAATTTCTAGGCTAGCATACAAATAGCACCGTATGAGGCCCTTTATGGGAGAAGGTATAGATCACCCATTGGGTGGTTTGAAGTTGGTGAGGCAGGATTGATAGGACCTGATTTAATCTATCAGGCTATGGAGAAGGTGAAAGTTATCCAAGAAAGACTAAAGACACAAGATCGACAAAAGTCTTACACTGATGTTAGGAGGAGGGAATTCGAATTTGAGGTAGGTGATTGAGTGTACCTAAAGGTGTCACCGATGAAGGGAGTTATGAGATTCGCTAAAAAGTGGAAGCTTAGTCTATGATATATTAGGCTATACTAGATTGTTAAGAGAGTTGGTAATGTGGCATATAAATTGGAAATACCACCAGAGTTAGTTGTTATTCACCCATTATTCCACATTTCTATGTTTAAGAAGTGTTTGGGAGATCCCACGCTGGCTGTACCTCTAGAGAGTATTGGGGTCAAAGACAACTTGACATATGAAGAGGTCCCAGTGCAGATACTAGACCGGCAAGTCCGCAAATTGAGGACCAAGGAGATTACTCTGATAAAAGTATTGTGGAGAAACCAATTTATTGAGGAAGCCACATGGGAAGCAGAGAAAGATATGAAGGCCAAATATCCACACCTTTCTATAGGCCTCAATGAGGATCTTGAAGATAAATTGTCGCGATCGATCTCGAAGATTTGTGTTTGTTTAAGTTAAGTACTCTTGTACGTTTTGAGCCAACTCCTCATATCGTTGTCATTCAAGGACGAATGATCTCAAGGGGAGATATTATGACACTTGGTGAAATTACCAAAATACCCCTAAAAAGGAAACATGCACATAACATGTCTTCTCGTGCTTCATTGGTGAATCCAAGATCGGATTTGTAATCAGCACAAAAAATTGAGTGGGAGAATGGTCTTAACCCGTTCTTAGAGCAACCGAGTCAAAATAAAATTTTTCATAATTAAAACTGAACTAGTGTGTGTGCGTGCCCAGGGCACAACGCGCCTGGGACGTAGACTTACACTTGGTGATTTTTTTCGTATTTTGAAAAATGACGCGTTCTGAGAATTTAGCGAAATACACATGTCTGCCCCCCAGGCGCAATGCAAACATGGCATTATAGGGGTGAACTTTCTTTTTATTTCTAAGAAAGGGTAGTTTCGAATTTTCACAGCCTTCTTAAGCCTAAAGTATGACAGTTTTCACCTAATTAATTCCTAAAACATACAATTTCACCTCATTAACGTTAGAGAAAGCTTGCAAGAACTCAAGCGTATACTCTAAGGCAAGGTTAGGGCTTTCAAAAATTCTCCCCAATTTTTCCAAGAAGTTGATTCCTTAGGTATGTCAGGCTCACCAAAAGTTGTTCTACTACTATTTTAGAATCTTTAATCACTAGCTTCCACTCAAGATCATAATTACAAGTTGAGATCAAAGTTCCCCCCATTACTAGCAAATTTCATCAAATTGTTCATGCATATTTTCTTGATAAGGATCACGACTCTTGTTGATTTTATTATTGAATTAAGATATTGAGACAAGATTTATAGCTATGGTTGAAATTTTGAGAATCCTATATCTATTTCATGAAAAGTTATAAAGTTTACAGTTTGAGTTAAGTCTAAGAAGTATTTCAAACCTTGTATTTTGCAAGATAGCTGAGTAATCCAGTTATGTTTTGAGATACTTGTAAAAATACCATTTTTGTTAGTGAAAGAAAGGATCAAGTTGAGAAAAGTTTAAGAAAGGATAAGTTGGGCTAAGTCCCAAAAGATCAAAGAGATATTTTGAGAACTCCTACTCTTTAAGTTATGAGCATTACAAAAGTTATTTTGAAAGTAGTATTAAGTACCGATATGAGTGAGAGTAATAATAATAACTTAAACTCATAAACTACGTAGCTACCGTAGGATAGGATTGTACTAAGGTACAACTCCTGACTTGCCACTGAGATTGTCAAGTTTTGGGATGGATCCACTCCCCTAGTTTTCGCTCCTTACCCCGGCAAAGTATGAGATGACTCTGGCAGCGTGGGTAGGACGTTGTATCACCACAAAGATCATAGTGGTGGTTGTCGATTAGAGAAATGTCCCAATTTAAAACAAGTTAGTTTTATATACAAACTTCAAGCATATGTTCTATTTTTGGTATGTATTATATTTATTACTTATGCTACTTTATTTTGAGATATGTTTTAGTTACTTTGAACATATTGCCTTACCTTGAGTTTCCTTTTTGGTCATTTTATATATAGTACATTCCATGTACTGACGTCCTTAGGATCTACATCATTTCATGAAGTAGACGCAGGTGACAGAGTCTCTTAGCAGACACTCCGTTGAGGACCAGAAATTCATCCAGCTATTTGGTGAGGCCTCTTTTCAGTCAGAGGCTCGAAATCATTACTTATTTTCCTCTCTAGTATTCTCTTTTCAGTTGTGGCTACCGGGGGCCTGTCGAGGTAGTAGTTTAAGACTATTCTAGTTAGAGGTTTCATGGATTATATGATAGGTGTTTCAGTTCTTATTTTCGGATATTATTGAGATAGTTCTTTGTTAGAATGCTCAGACTATTACAGTTTATTTCGTACATCTTATTATGCCATTGTCTATTCGTTTAAGTCTTCCACTGAGTAAAGTAGCCAGGCCAAGTGGTTCGCTTGAGACCAGGGATGGATTTCGGGTGCCGGCTATGCCTAGGGTGTGAACTCGGAGCTTGACACTACAATTTAGACTGATCCAGATCACTTTTCCTAGAAACAACAATTGTTTCCTGTTCAACTACATTAACTTATAGATAATACGTACCTTCTAGAATGAAATTTTTCCTTCATGAGTTCCATGAATTCTTTATACACTTTAATTAAGTGTTTTATTCTACAAGTGAAACTTATACTCTTGATCATCCAAAGTCAAAAGAGGAACCAAATTCTTTTCATTCGAGGAGCATGCCAACACTTAATAGTCTTTATAATATCATCTAACATTCTCAATTTGATATTACCTATTCTCTCTACCTCATCATCACCTAGATAAATAGTCTTCTTCACCTGTTTGTAAGTTGCAAATCAATTCATGTGTAGGCTCGTATAAAAAGTTTCACTAAAATCAAGAATTCAAAAATCTTATCTATGATTAGATCTCACAGTACAAACTTTGGCTACATAATCATTGTCATCAAAATTATTATCAGTGTCGACAATATTCGCTGATCAACTCTTTTCTTTCCTTTTTTCTTTTTCAGTTTAGGATAACCTCTTTTGTAATAACACACTTCCCTACACTTATAGCCGTTTTGCTTCCTTACTCTAGATTTTGATCCAACGCTAGACCTTTTTCCTATTAAAGTCCTTTTACTATGTTGTTTCCCTATCACAGGACCTTTATCCCCAGCTCTGCTGTCCAAAGCAGAGAGAGCTTTCCACTATGAAAGAAAAAGTAGAAGTTTACAATGCTTTAGAATCTCCAACTATATATTCTATATATAGATCTAAATTAGTCCTAAATTTATAAGAAAAAAGTTTTTCCAATCCTAGAAAGAACATATTTCTTTCTCAAATATATTAGAACAAGGTTTTCTAAACCAATAGGGATTGTGGACTTCTAAAATGTGTATACAAAAATTCAAGATATAATTAATAAATATTTAACAAAAATATATTGCTAAATCGTCGCATTTTCAAATATTCAAGTAAATAAAAAAAATTCAATCAAATAATCTCTTAATTATATAGATCAGACAATCAAAACATAAGCAACAACTACATGTAAAACTTAGATTAAATTTACATATATACAATAAATAAATACATCCAACCCACTCAAATATACACTATTTTAGTAGATCATTTAATCTTCCTTCTTAATTCTATTAACTGTGTTTGGGGTTGTAAAGATTCGACCTAGGGGCCTAGTCATCACACAGAGAATGAGACATCCGAAGGTGTCTCATCCAAGCTATTTTACATATCATAAGCATTCATAGGCATAAAATACTAAGATGAAATAGAAAACTAGGGGAAACGGGGCTAAGAGCCACAACATAAAAATCATAAGGGAATATAGGAACTGGATTCCATTATAAGATTTGTCCAACAATACCTCTAGCATAGACTTGGCGATATTCAAGCTCACTCTCAAATATATATATAAATAAGAAATATACAACTGGAGACTAGAATGTCTTATACATCAATCTAGAAACAAAATTGCCCCGAACTAGAGGACTCACAAACTCTCGTCTTCAATGATCCAAAGCTAGCCACGTGGAGGATATCAAAGAGTATCGGTCCCTACATGGTTAAATCATGTAGGCATAGAAGTATGCATCAGTACTTTGAATGTAGTGGTATGTAGGTATGCAATGCATGAAATAGAAATAAATAATGAAATGATTAATCCTAAGTCTCGTGTTAAAAATCATACATTTACAAGGGTGTTAGTAAGTCATAATCAAGCCAATATCATTTAAACATAAAAGAGTAATTTAGAAAGAACTTAGTAGGATGCATAAATAAATGTAGTCATAAATAAAAAAAATCACATAAGCTTGAAACATACATGAGTTTTAGGCATTTAATTCATATATTATAGGAGGACATCTTTGAAGTATGAGGAAAACATACATACGGGTGATCATTTAACACATTACTTTAGCCATAGAACATGAGATAATGCATATGAGAAATAAAGAACCTACCCTTACTTGAATGCATGATGAGACACATAAACTTAAATTAGTTAGAAAATACATATTGTTATGAACAATTAAAATATTAATATCCTTGGGTGAATAATACATCACTTTACATAAAAGGCCACTTTATTACACAAGGAACATTAGTAATCATAATGGAGCCCATCTTTCATAATTGAAGATTTAATCATTTACCTTTAGGAGAAATATCATTTCAACTTGTAAAACAATGAATCATATGAGCTTTTAAAATAACTATGAACATAATATGAGGGAACCATCATAAATTACTATAAAATGACTCCTTGGAAATTTGAGGAGAACATGAACATATGTTAGAGCACCCTTAAATCGACATAAACAATGTGATCTAATCATGGAATCTCGATATTTTTCCTACATCTTTTATAATTGAAGATTTAATCATATATCTTTCATAATTGACCCTTATGTTCTTATATAGAATGGATTGAGACTTCCTTTTTTCATAAAAGATACTCTTCATATAGCTTAATTAGGTTCAAAACATGAGATTTGCAAGCTTAAAGACTCATAACCGTGAAGTTCATATGATTTAGACTTGATTCATATACAATAATAATAAAGAAAGTATAAAGTTAAATAAAATCAAGAAACCCTCCATCAACTTCATAATCCAAAATTCCATAAGTAAGGAAAAATCACAATTAGTCATGGAATCATGAAAGTTAACTAGCTACTCATGTATAAGAGCAGTAGGATTTACCAATTTAAAAGATAGTTTAAGGAACTCATATCATCATCTTCATGTCTCCAAATTAGCTTGTATATAAACGTTAAATAAATTCGTAAGTTTCAAGTAAGACAACTTAGTTTATAGTTTTTCATGCATATAAGTAGTAGGATTCATCAATTTAAAATCAAGTTTAGGGGACCCATCAAATATCTCTAAAACCCTATCTTTCATAATATAGGGATGCAAGACATAACATTCTTCTCATGGAATTAAATATTATTTCATAATAATATGGGCTAATAAACATCAATAAATTCATAATATAAGTATTTGGAATCCTTCAAATCAACCCAAGATGGTCCGTGTAAAACCCCAACTAGAAGGTCATGAATTTCAACTCAATATGCCTCATAGGTCGTAACACAATACTCATATACTTCATATAACTAAGAATGCATCACAAATTACATGATTGAACTAACTTCCCAAAACGTCACAACATGCGTAAGCCTTAAATCCAAATTAGAATAGGAACGTGAGCTTTGTGAAGGAAAGGGCTTCACAAATCAAACCCACATACCTTAGCAAAAGATTTATGGAAGAAATCACAAATTTTGGTGAAGAAACTCGAATCCCTAGTTTTTTCTTCAATGGAGGACCTTGGGGGACTTGAGAAGATTCTTGGGAATTAGATTTTGAAGAATGGTTTAGGAATAGGGTCATTTGGGGGAGTTTTAGACTGATATAAGGCGTGTGGAAAGTCAAAACGGTGTGGCACTAAGCTTAGGGAATGAGGAAAGGGCTAAAATATTCTTTCTAAAACTGGCAAGATAGTTTTCACGAAAGCCCGTTTATGGGCCGTAAGTCAATCCATAGCTCGTAGAGTAGGTCGTATAAACTGACAGTCTGACAGTGCTTCACTAAAATAGGCATAACTCTTGGTCTGAACTCCAAATGAGATGAAACCAGTTACTTTAGAAAGATAATTCAAAGAGCTTTGATTTGGTAGATCATACAAAATCTAATTTGGTGTGTGCTAAAATATATGATGATTTGAAGTTTACAAATATACAAAATCATGCTAGAACTTAGACAATTGGAATCGTTTGCACTCTGACTTGATGGGAGAGGGACTTCGAATTGCATGAGGGGGTATGGAGGGGCTAGATAAGGCTGTTAAGGTTGTAAGGGAATAGGAAATACCCTTAATGAATCTGGAAATGCAAACAACGAGAGCCAATGTACGAGCCGCCTAAAGAAGCATGACCCATATTGTTGTTCATAAGCAAATATCCAGAAACCATTATTTTTGGTCCCGAATTCATGAACCATGTTACGAACCGTATAAGGACTTATGGGTTATGGTCCGACTGGTAGAGTCCTTTTACACTTAGCCAAATTTTCCAATTCTCTTAGCCTCATTCTACGAGACTATTTTCAGGTTGTATTCCTTTTCATGGGTCGTTTGTTAACTCGTGGATCACTTTCTTAAAAACTCCAATTTAGTTCAAGTTCAAGGTCCTTCACCTACGAACTCACTTACGACTCGTAACTCCTCCTACGGGCCGTATGTCACCCTCGTACAGTGATCTCAGGTAATTTTTCAGGCCAATCTTGCTGCACTCATAGGCTGAGAATCTAAGGTGTTACAGGGGTGGATGGTGCTTTTCGGGTTGATCGAAATTTGTTTCATCGCAAGTCTTGATTCACATGAATATGAAGTTATTAGGAAGTGTCATTTAGGAGAAAATGATCCTAGAACCCAAAACAGTCCGAAGGATCATTACAGTGAAATTGTTATAAATATGAATATGACGAGATTATTCTGTAAAATCCTAACACGTATGCGTTTGATCTAGTAAATATCTTAATTAGAATTAAGCAATTTTATGACTCGAATTGATTTCAAAAATTAGCAAGAGATTTTACACTCTCTTCTTTAATTCTTCCTATGATGGAGTGGGAGCCTCAACTGCATGATTAAAGAGTGTTCCTTAATTTCTTATAAAATTTTGTATCAAATCAAACTAGATCATTTTTTTAAAAACATAGGGAGTACATGTTTGTCTTAAATCCTTTGTTCTTTTCAATGAGTGTAACATGCATTTTAACTTGGCCTACATTTATATCTTTAAATTTTGAATGTGCATAAATAAACACTTGAACTCATAAAAGTCGTTGAATAAGTAGATATTCACATAGGATATCTCATAGGATGTGAATTTCGTAGGATACTATGAGGGATGTTTGCCTCTACATGTTCAACTTTATACAAGTTTCATAATATAGTGTACATCAAAAAATGAAGAACATAAATATCAACAAAGACCAAACTAAAGAGGTATCTTTAATTTATTATATATGATGCCTCAATATAGTGGTTTGTATCCAGGTGGAAGGCATGCACTTGTAGCAGCTAATACATAAATGTTGGGAGTTTCAAGGACTAGCAAAGCTATGCAAGGTCATGAGAGTCATTCCAGCAATAATTGTGGCAGCTTTGGAAGAATAGGAATGCTCAAAAGCATGGAAAGAGTTGCACATACAACTGGATGTTATTCCAGTGTCAGCAGATAGTAACTCAATTCATGACAGAATCATTCAAATGGCAGAAGAACATTCCTCGAATCTGGGAGGAAGTAGTGGTGTTTCTAAGTTCCTACAGGCCAAAACTCTATTACCTTAAGGTAAAATGCGAACCTACAGGTGATGAAGAATTGGTCTGTAATACAGATGGAGCAAGCAGGGGAAACCCAGAGCCAAGTGCCTATGGGTTTTGTATCAGAAATGCATCAGGGAATCTTATATATGCTGAAGCTCAAGCAATTGGCACAACAACTAATCTAGAAGCAGAGGTCAGGGCAATTAGCAAGGCACTACAACACTATATAGACTGTGGCACTGACAAGATACAGATTCAAACTGACTCACTATCCACCAAACAAATGATGAGAGAGGACTGGAGAATCCCATGGATTTTGGTGGAGGAGTTTGAGAGGATTCACATCAGCTTGAAAAGTAGAAGTAAATGTCACACATGTTTACAGAGAAGCAAATCAGCTAGCAGACAGTATAGTAAATGATGCATTGAATCATCAAGGGAGGATACATTACCATAGCTTTACACAGTTGCCAAGTACAGCTAAAAAGATTTTTAATCTAGACAAGTGGCAAGTCCCTTCACTACGGATACATACAAAGCCATTTCAAGGGGGTACACATGCACATTTACAGAGATGATATAAGTGCTCGGGTGCAAAAACAAATTAGCATAGAAGAGCACAGATATGCAAAAACATTGAATCGCTCAGTTAGATTTATAGTAATGAGGGTTTGGCTAGGTACAAAAAAGGGTGGAGTACACAAGGCGTGGAAGAGCCTTCCATTCCTTAGATCGACTGAGACAAAACCATTTCCTGCAGGATCCAAAGATCAAAATGGGGTATTTGAAGGAGAAATCAAGGCGGGTTTAAGGTAAGCTGTTTTACATGTCGATCCTCAGAGTGAAGAAGACCTTGCTCTCAATGATGGATGGAGGCCATGGAGATGCATTAATCCTGATAGTCAAGAACGCAGATCAGTATGAGCAAAGAAACAAATCATCACAAGGGCAAAAGAACACTTACAGATACATCAGGAAGCTCAAAAACAAGACGGCGACGACGTGATGGGCCATGGAGATGCGAAACTCTCTGAGGAAGGTGAACAGATGCATTTGGAAGCTAGAGAGTGAAATAATGGAAAGTTGTTGAAGTGCCTACAACAATCGAGATTGTAGGGTCTCTCAGATATATGGGCTTGGGCCCCAATTCTGTATGGACTACAATGTAAAATGGCTTTGAATTTTCAATTGGGAAAATTACATAATTAAGCTAACATTCAGTAGTTAATTATGATATATAATTATATTTAATTAATTATAAATAATGATTATATTTTAAAGTCAAATAGTTATTAATTGGACTTCACGTTTTTAATTAGTATACAAACAACAACAACAACAACATAACCCAGTGCCTCAAAAGGCTCCCGCTCATTGCAGGGTGAGGGGGGTTGGATGTACGCAGCCTAACCCCTATGTTTAAAAACATAAAGCGGCTGTTTCCAGATGACCCATGAGAAACGTCGAAAGTTGCATTGACTAACTGCTATTTCACAAATGAAAAAAGCGCATATAGTTTAAAGAGTCATTTTGCTTTATTCCATCATACTCCAACGCCAAAAAATAGTCAATCTTTGGCTCCATCCGAGATTGATGGAAAACTTACAAATATTTTATTTTCTATTTTATACAAATTAAAATTATTTCACGTTTTTAATTGGTATACAAATCTACAAATATTTTATTTCCTCTTTTATACAAATCAAAATTATTCTCTCTCATCTTACTCATAATCTAATCCCTAAAATTTTTTTCAGATTCCTTTAAATCTCTCAACAAAATCAACATTCAAATTTTGAAATTTTCTGATTTTCTCTCCTAATCCTTTATACCCAAATCATGATAACTTCTATTATTTTATTTTATTTTTTGATATCTTTCATAAGTTTCTTAAAGTATTTGCATTTTTTTCAATTTTCAATAGCAAAATATCGCTCAACAAAAATTCTACTGTTGCAACCACATTTATACTTTTATACTATTTCAATACACAAAGGATAGGGGCGGAGGGGGAGAGTATTAGTTGTTGATATCAACTTTTTATGTATAATTAAAACCTTATGCACATGTAAAATCTCATTTATTTTTTGTTATACACACACATATACGACTGCCTAAATCATACACATTTAACTTTGTATATACACAACTATCAATTTCTTGTTTTTTCATATAAATATATTTAGTTTCTTATAGTATTAACTTTATACATTTCTCATCTAAAATACAACATTATATCACTGTATATTAATAGAACTTATTCATCCATTTGTATTTGTATAAATATAATTGGGTTTCATTAAGAGTTGTCAAATATATACATTATCAGCACATATTTTTCAAAAATAGTATACAAATGTAATTATACCCAAATGTGATATATAAAATATACTGGTTCTTCTCTCTTTTTCAGTACAAGCGTGCTAAGTTTTAAATTGCCAACTGTGTATAATTTTCACATACATAAATCTTAGCATACAACTGTGATTAACTCACACTTTTTTGTGATTGTATATGGAGTTAAATCCAATCAATATATACTCAAGGTTTTTGTGTATATTTTTAAATGTGAAAAATTATATACTTTGTAATTGTGAATAACTCACTATCACATTCTAGGCTGAGGGCGGAGTAATTGTATAATATCATCAACTCACACGAGCAAACGTATCAAAACTAAATCAATTCTCTCTATTATCTCACCAAATTTTCGTATAATGACGACGAAAAAATTTTTTGCAATGTTTTTGTCGATTTAGCGCAAACCAGGCAACTATGATTTTTTTTATGCTTTAGAACTTCATTTTAGGTAAGAAAGATTGATTACATTGACCTCCCATTATTTAAAGAATCGTTTCCTTTTATTGCATCTAATCAGTGACTAATCAAGATTAAATGCCAACTACTCCATTTTGTATAATGTCCCATTACACACATGATTTATTCAAAATATGATTCACGACCATAAGCTATAAAATATAATTTTAGAAATTGCAGTTATTTTAGCCTATTATATTCACTAGGTGGCTGTTTATGAAATTTTCTCTCTTCAATAAAAGGGGCCACTGGCCCAACATTGAACCAAAAAATTAAAAAATAGACGTTTGTATGTATATGCTCAAGTGAGATTTTTTTTTTCTCTCGAAACAAAGAGATACAAATCATATTCTCCCTCAAACCACCGGGGAAGAGATTTGAAGTGAGCTTATATACTTTTTCTATTTTAAAAAAAATGATTGGATTTGATTTAATAATTGAATTTGATTTAACACAATGTTTAAGAATTTTTTTTTAATTTTTTGATGTTAAATTAAAATTTGGTCAAATATATCAAAATGTTCTTTAATTTTGTGTGGTCGTACAGATGAGGAAATTGAGATGGATGTGTGGTTACACCAAAAGTGACAAAATTAGGAATGAGACCATTCGGGAGAAGCTAGAGGTAGCTCCGGTGGCTGATAAGATGAGAGAAAGGAGACTGCGATGGTTTGGACATGTGTAGAGAAGGAGTATCGATGCTCCTGTTAGGAGGTGAGAGAGGTTGGTTTTAGGAGCTACACGGAGGGGTAGAGGTAGACCGAAGAAGTACTGGGGGAGGTAATCAAACAGGATATGGCGGAACTTGATCTCACTGAGGACATGACCCTAGATAGAAAGAAGTGGAGGTCGCGAATTAGAGTAGTAGACTAATTGGTTGGTAGGGTTATGTGGTCATGTAGTCATGGGGTATAGCAGGATAGAGGAGGATGTGTTGTCATTATTTGTTATTTATGTGTTAATTGTATCATATTTACGTATTGTCATGTGTTCTTTTTTCTGTTCCCTTTCTTTTACTTTTTGTCATATCTAGTTTATTCTACTTATGGGTTTTTGAGACGAGGGTTCCCACGAAACAGTCTCTCTACTTCTATGAGGTAGTGGTAAGGTCTGCATACATTCTACCCTCCTCAGACCCCACTTGTGGGATTCCACTAGGTATATTGTTGTTGTTGTTATTGTTGTTGTTGTTCTTTAATTTTGTGACATTAAACAAGTCAGCGTAGAAAATTAAAATTAAATGTTACCAAAACAATTTTTTTTTAAAGAAACTAAAAAAAGATCATTTTTCTTAATAGAGAGATTAATCTTTTATTTAGGAGCTACACGTTTCATTCAACTTGCAAGTTGCAACTATAAAAGCAGCCAGAGAGAGAGAGAGAGAGGCGGGTGCCAAGAATTGTTAACTCAATAAAACAATTAAAACAAAAGACTATATGGATGTTAAGAGACCCAACGCATAAAATATAAAGAATTTGTCTCTCCCATATTATTTGGTCCCTAATTTACTTGACGTTCTTTACTTCACTAAAATATCTTTATTTAAATATGTTTAGCTCATTTAAGTTTAACTAACATTACATTACATAATTACTTAATAATTAAACTAATATTTGAAGAAAATAATAAATTTCTTTTGTGTGCGTGTGGTTTTTTGAAAAATTTATTACTAAACAAAGTATCTAATAATGGCCTTTTATTGATAACTAGGTAATTCGTTTGCACGGTTTGCGCGGTCACAAGTAATTTGATTAAGTTTATAAATCTTAATATTAAAACTAATAAAATACTCAAAAGTTATTAAGTTCTTTCTATATAGAAAATTTAGCATTATCAATTTATCTCAAGAACTTCTATTAATAAAATATTGTCAAGCTCCATATTATCTTTAATAATATTTTTGAGTTATAACATTATTTCTTGATATAATTGGTTTGTCAATGTAGTAATTGAACTCTCTAACTTGAATATTAAATTACTATAATACTCCTAACTTCAAAATTAATTTAATATACTTTTTATATTTTGTATTATATTTATTTAATTATATTATATTATATTGAAAACAAAGAATTTTTCACATTGAAAGATTGTGATTTTTTCGAAGGATTGTGACTTTTTTTAAGGAAATGTGATATTTTTCAAAAAGTTGTGCCTTTTTCGAAGGATTATTACTTTTCCAAACAGTTGTGACTTTTTCGAAAGGTTATAACTTTTCCAAACGGTTGTAACTTTTTCGACGGATTGTGATTTTTTTAAAATGTTGTAACTTTTTTAAAGATATTACTATAATAGTCTAACTTAAAAATCAATTTAATATATTTTAAAAATGGTTAATTCTCCACATTGAAAGATTGTGGTTTTTTCAAAGGTTATGACTTTTTCAAAAAGCTGTGATATTTTCAAACAGTAATGAACTGTGACTTTTTCTAAAGGTTTTGACTTTCTCAACGAATTGTGACTTTTTCGAAAAGTTGTAGATTTTTCGAAGAGTTATGACATTTTCGAAGAGTTATGATTTTTTCAAAAGGTTGTGACATTTTTGAAGGAATTTTCAAAAGGTTATGACTTTTTCAAGGAGTTGTAACTGTTTTGAAAAATTGTGACTTTTCTGAAGGGTTATAACATTTTCGAAGGGTTAAACCTTTTTGAAGGATTGTGATTTTTGCAAAGGGTTGTTATTTTTTCGAATAGTTATGACTTTTTTCGAACAGTTGAGACGGGTTTAACATTCTCTTTTATATATAATTAGTTTCTAGGCATGTGCCTTGCACGTGTATCCCATGTAAATTTTTATAAATCTATTAGAACGATTAAAATTTTATGAAAACATGCGTGGTTTGAACTTTGGTTAGTATTTAACTAACTTTCAATGAAGTCATAAATGACTAATTCTAATTTGAGTCCAAATAAAAAACTTACAACAATCAGAAATTTATGAAAAACAAAATTAAATGTCTAATAAAGAGAAAAAAATAGAGAAGAAAAAATTTCAACATATATATCGTTCATAAGACTTTAATCTTAACAATATATGGAAAAAAGAAATATATAGAATTAATACATAATTTTTATGTTCTTGTTGATATCTTCTCTCCAACCAATCAAAATTCAAGAATCTTCTACATCACGAATTAAAACATAAAACAAGTAATACAATAGTGTTAAGTGTTTCGCTATTTTTTTAATTATAGAATGCAAATGATGTCGTATGAAACAAAAAAGATGAATTATATAGATAAAATTGGGGGAATACCAAAACATATCTTAAAACTTGAAATTAAATAGTTGGAGGTTATGAATAATATGAAAAGTATAAGAGTTATGAATATGAAAAGTAACAATTAAATAAATAATTAAATATGAATAATAATAATAATAATAATAATAATAATAATAATAATAATAATAATAATAATAATAATAATAATAATAATAAT
>JAABOM020072359.1:0-36075 GCA_011800125.2 Solanum clarkiae | reverse complement strand
GTCCATAACTTCCCCTATTTTTTATCCAAAGATTTTCTTGCCCTGTTTCCTTTTCCTTGTATATATTTAATTATCTGTTGAATTGGCATGTTTTTGGAAGTATAGATAAGTTGTGAATGCATGGTAATGATATCTTGTGGCATATATATAGCTCTTAAATTTTCTTTAAACTTTTGATGTAAAAATAGGTTTTGATACAAAATTGGGTACCCTCAAAATTTTCGAGGTTGTGATTATTTATGCATTCCGACATTTTTGGGGCATATGGCAATGTTTGTTCTGATATTGTGAAGGAAACCTGAGACTGAAAGCACGAGTTATGAGTCTACACTTGATTGTGGATGCAAATGTCATGCGTGTTATGAGCTTATTTTGATGCATTCATATACCATTGTATGGACTCAGAACTTGCCCTAGTACTCTAAGATTGGTTTGTGAATTGGTTGATTTGGAAGTGATCTTACGCCTTTGTTCTGGTAGTAAACCTATTTTTCCCTAAATGACCTACCAAATGAACTAGTGAATCCCTTATTCCAAATGTTTGAGCTTTTCATGTACTCATATTTTTTCTTAACACCTTGCTAATCTCAACTACTTTGATGAAAAACCTTGATATTTGCCATGATCTATCGTTGAACATGCGAACCTTGATTGAGGCTAAAAGCCTATGTTGAGGGTGGCTGCTTTGGTTGCCCTGATTTGAGGCATAGATAATGTGTACTTCACTTTAAGCTAAAAGCCTAAGTTGAGGGTGGCCTTTATTGTGGTAAAGTAATAAAAATAAGGTAGTTAGTTGAGGTAAAAAGAAAGAAAATGAATAGTCATGAATCGGGAGAAGAAAAAGAAATAATAGGGTGCCTTGAGTTGAAAAGATTAGCAAAAATAAGCTCAAAATGAAGCCATAGCTGAAAAGTGAAAGAATAAACCCAGGAAAAGCTTAGAAAGGGGAAATATGGAGGAGTTAGTGAAAGTGTTGGAGTGTGAAAGCGAAAAGTGTTGGTAAACATGGTTCAAGGATAGCTTTTAGTCATAATTTGCCCAAAATACCATACCAAAGCCCCCTGAGCACATATTACAAGCCAATAAGTCCTAAAGTGATCCCAATCCCACTTTTGAACTAAACCGAAAATGAGTATGGGGCAAAGCTTATGGTATTTGTCATTGTGCATGAATTTCAATTGTGAGAGTGAGAATACTTCCATAGTCCCTGATTTGCGAATGTGTTTGAGTGAGCATAAGCGACTTCTTTCTAGTGAGGGCATTTGCAGTACTTGATTAGCATATGACTGTACCAATGATTGTGGAAGGTTTATGCTCCTTAGCTTATCATAGTTGGATTGCCAGGTATCTCATTATGTTCATGTTTGCTAAATAGTTTTACAATCTTGTTTTAAAATTTATGTTTGGATACCTAAATTAGAGAAGTTGATATGTACACCATTAGTCTATCTTTTTCTGTGTAGAGTGAGTCGTCGCTTCAGGACAACCAATAATTCTAAGTTGAGGATGTTGATATGCTATCAAAATACAACACATTTGGTGCCTGAAACAAAGGATTTTGTGAGTTCTCAAAGCAACTATTTAGTGTTTTGATATGTTTTTGTGTTAATCTTGTAGAAAAGTTAGGTCGGCATAATTTTAAATAAAAGTTGCAGATTTTGCTGAAGTATAGGCCATACGAGTCCACCTATGAGTCATAGTTCACACTACGAGTTGTAGGTTGTGTCGTAGCAACAATCAGAGACCAAAAATTAGAAATCTGCCAAATGAATCTCACTTTTACGAGCCTAGCCCACGAGTCGTAAAACACTCTACAACTTGTATAGGTGGACTCGTAGCGAGAATCAAAGGGCCAAAATGTTAGACCAAAAAATTGAAGAACAAGACTATGAGATCAACATATGAGTCATAGTCCAAGTAACAACTTGTACCTATGGGTCATACTAGTTCTGTCCTAAATGCCAAGATCCTGATATGAGACCCCAATTATGACTCGTAGTCTACCCTATGAGTCGTAACTATGAAATTTAACAGATCCCAGCTTTCTTTTCTACATAAATTTTAAGGTTGTTTTGAACACACTATAAATAGTTTAAGTTAGGCTATTTTGAGAGAGTTTGACCAGACACATTACTCAAGGATATTTTTTAAGCTTTTCTTAGGTTTTACAGTAGATTATTTGTTCTTCCTTGAAAGACTCATTTTGGGAAACTGCAAACCTTGCTTTGTACACATTGTAGATCAATCAAGCTTGTGAGTTAAAATTTGTGGTGTTTATTTCCTTCATTGTTATTGGTGAAACTCTCAACTATGTCTCTTATTTGCATTTTTCTGTATTTCGCTTTAGCCATGAGTAGCTAAGCACCCACAACTTGGGATTGTGGGAACCATAAGTAGTTGACTTGAATGACATAGGTTTTATGCTTATTTATAATTAGGGTTTTGCATGTATTGTTTATTTCCCTTCATGATTATTGTTGTTTGGTGATGGCTAACACAAACATGACTCCGACCAAGGTAGTGACAAATAGGAAAAGGGAAGTAGATGACAAGATTCGGTTGATGTTTTCCCGTCTAATCGACTAAACCTGAAAAAAGAGAGGTTGACTAGGACAATAGGTAACAGTTAGTTGGCATGCAATGGTAGCCGACCAAGCACCATGGTGAAATTTAACCTTCACCTTCACAAGAGGGCTGGAACAATCTAAATTACCGTCCTGCATGCAATTCACTAATCATAGTTATGTTATCTAGGGTAATTAAGTCAATGAACCATAGGGAACACAATTCCCAAGCTGTTCCCAAAATTGGGCATTTTCTCGTAATCTAGTTTGCATTTATTTTATGTTGTTTTTGAATCACAAAAACCCCCCTTTTTAGAGATTGTACTTATAGATACTAGGAATGATGAGTGGTGAAATCCTATAGTGAAGCCTTGTATTCCCTGTGGGTTCGACCCTAACCTTGGTTAGGTTAATTACTGATAGCAACCGCTTTCTTATTGGAGCATGACCATCAATCATGTCATAGTATAGTGTTTATTTTACTTTGTTTTTGAATCACAAACCGCCTCCCCCAATTTAGAGATTTTAGTTATAAATGCTTCAAACGATTAATAGTGAAGCCTGGTATTCAAGCCTTGTATTCCTTATGGATTCTACCCTAACCTTCGGTTAGTTTAATTGCTGACAGCGACCGTTTTCTTATTGGAGCATGAACATCATCACTTCACTCAAAAGGATCTCAACTTGAGGCGAAGGTGATGGTTAGAACTTCTTAAGGACTATTATATGAGTGTGTATTATCATTCGGATAAGGCAAATATGGTGGTGAATGCCTTGAGTAGGGTGTCTATGGGTAGCCTAGCTCATGTTGATGAAAGTGAGAAGGAAATGGCTAGGGAGGTGCATTGATTAGCTAGATTGGGAGTTAGGATGGATGAGGATGGTAATAGTTTTGTGGTTGTTGTTGTTGGTTCTACGTCTTCTTTGGTTAACGAGGTGATGGCTACAAGATCTTGATCCTCCTTGTTAGAATTGAAGGTCTTGGTGAAAGAGGGCAAGGTGGAGGTTTTCTCCCAAGGGGGAGTTGGTTCCCTTACGTACCAAGATAGGTTGTGTGTGTCGTGTGTTGATTGTTTAATAGAAAAGATCCTCGATGAGGCCCATAACTCCTCTTATTCTATCGACCTTGGTTCCACCAAAATGTATAGAGACTTGAGGGATGTGTATTGGTGCGGAGGCATGAAGAGGGACATTGCCAAATTTGTATCCGGTTGTCATACTTGTCAACGAGTCAAAGTCGAACATCAAAGGCCAGGTGGCCTAACCTAAGATATTATGGTTCTTACTACGAAGTGGGAGGACATAAATATGGATTTTGTGGTTGGGTTTCTCAAGAACAGAAAAGGTTCTGATTCCATTTGGGTTGTGGTTGATTGGATAAACAAATCGGCTCACGTTTTACCAATTAAGATCACATTTTGGGCTGAAGATTATGCAAGGTTGTACATTCATGACTTGATAAGGTTGCATGGGGTTTCTTTGTCCATCATATCCCATCGTGGGGCACAATTCACTTCACAGTTTTATAGATCTTTCCAAAAGGGTCTGATACTATAGTTAAGCTTTCTACGGCCTTCCACCTTCAAAAAGATGGCCAAGCCGAGAGGACCATCCAAACCCCTGAGGATATTCTTAGACTGTATGTGTTAGAGATTAAAGGTAGTTAGGATGATCATCTTTCATTTATTGAGTTTGCCTATAACAATAGGTATCATTCTAGCGTCGGTACGGCTCCTTTTGAGGTCTATGGGAGACATTGTAGATTACCGGGTGGATGGTTTGAGTTTAGTGAGATAACTTTGTTGCGACCAGATCTGGTTATGGAGGCTCTTGAAAAGTTTAGAATGATTAGAGAAAAGTTAAAGATCGCCCAATGTCGTCAAAAGTCCTGTGCTGACATGAGGAGAATGGATATTGAGTTTAAAGTTGGTGATTGAGTCTATTTAAAGGTGTCACCCATGAAAGGTGTGTTTTATTTTTGTAGGAAGATAAAGTTGAGCCCAAGATATGTTGGTCCTTTTGAGGTCATAAGAAGGGTTGGCAAGGTAGCTTATGAGTTGAGGATGCCTAGTGAGATGGAATTGGTTCATCCGGTGTTCCATATGACCATGTTGAAGAAATGTGTAGGTGATCCGAATGCCATTGTGCCTCTTGATGTTATGGGTGTTGTTGAGTGCAATTTGACATATGAAGAGGTTCCATTTCATATTTTTGATAGGAAAGTGAAGAGGTTGAGAAACAAAGAGGTGGCTTCGTTTAACATCCTTTTGAGGAATCAACAAGTTGAGAGTGCTACTTGGGAGGTC
Organism: Solanum clarkiae; assembly: GCA_011800125.2. Taxonomy (NCBI): domain Eukaryota; kingdom Viridiplantae; phylum Streptophyta; class Magnoliopsida; order Solanales; family Solanaceae; genus Solanum; species Solanum clarkiae. The sequence goes on along the minus strand of JAABOM020072359.1, from coordinate 31,205 downwards.
GAAGCGAATATGCAAAAGTGATATCCTTACCATTTCCACTCCACTCAATCCTAAGGAATTGATCTAAGTCCTTCATTGGATCCCAATTCATTGCATATGTTTAAGTGCATTGCTGCATCTCTATATGATATGAAATCATCATGTTTGTGCATCTCAAATATACCACTTTGACATTCGAGGATGAATGTTCCCAAGGGGGAGATATTGAAACGACCCCAAAAAGTATCGCAAAATGTGCCTAGGAAGTGCCCACAATTGTAATTTTCATATATCTAAAAATCCGTGCATGATATCAAAAATTTGACTTCATATTCTTGTTCAGGGGGTCAAATTAAGAGGAAAGGGTCTAAAAACGATTTTATAGAAACCGTATCAAAATTTGAAATTCAAAAATGCAAATTCCAAAGATCTTTTCTTGCCCCTGGCGCGACACACCAAGGGCGCGCACTAGTGTAAGTTTCTGGCCAGTTTTGACTTCGGTCCAAGACTTTTATGTCTTGGGCCTAAATGTTCCCAAATGTTAAAATGCCTATACTTAACCATTTTTCAGTATCATATCATTCTAGACATTCCCCAATACTCATTCAAACACATAGTCAAATATTTTACTCCTAAACTCAAGTCTCAAAACCCTCTCCAGATCTAAGGATTTCCTTTCAAGCTTCAAGTCTCCATCTCCAATCTTCATCAAATTCATCTCCAAAGCTAAGGTATGTGGGTTTCTTTTGTGGGTTCCTCCCACCCATGATACTTGAGTTCTTTCACTCCAAATTGCAAAATTCAAATTATATTTATTCATTGGTCTTATTCATTATGAAATTCACTGCACACTATGTTGGGTTTATGAAATTGTGACTGTTTCACTATGTTTGGAGCTATGAATTGAAGGTCTATGATGAGAATTGATGAAGTGTCTTGATGTATATTGTTTGAGGGTGTTACCAGGTATCTGTTGATGGGGTTACACTAATTATTCTAGCATGATTTCACTCTTTAATTGCATGGTTTTACACTAGCATTGTACACCCTCTAAGTGTTTGATAAAATGTCCAGTTATGGATTCTTGAGAAATTGAATGTCAAATATATGTCTTATGAGTTGAATGACTAAATGATGATGAAATGATAATGAGATGATGAAATGATGATGGGATAATTATGAAAAGGAATATATGTGTATGACAATGAAAGGAGTGAAATTATATAAATATGATATTATCTCTATGTAGTGTTGGGGATGACCAAGACTTGCTTGGGGGGTTTAGGCCCGGGTAACCTATCGAGGGGTTGGTACCTTCGATGACTATCTCGGGGAATGGTAGGCCCGGGTAACCTTGTTTGGGGTTGGTTCCCATCAACCTTGATGGGGGGTTTGTACTCTGTGAACCTTGATGGGTGGTTTGTACTCTGTCAACCTTGGTGGGGGGTTGTACTCCATCAACTTCATGAAGGAGTTCGTACCTCATGCGCCTATCCAAAAGGGTAGTAGGCCTTGGTTTTCACTATAGTGGTCACTCCTTACACTAGTACTATGATCTATATAAGCATGTTTTACTTCAAGCATCATTCATACATGCCATATTGTTAGTATCCCGTTCATTGTTTATGATTATGCATTTTGCCTATTATACCTAACCTTTCGTTCCATTGCATCCTACAAACTTAGTACATTCAAACGTAATAACACATACTCTATGCCTACATGATGTCACCAAGTAGGAACCGGTGTACCTCCTGTTGATCCTCCTCCACGTGGCTAGTATGACTTTTATCAAGCTTCTTGGTGAGTCTTCCATTCTTGGGACGTTACTTGTGATCTATTACTATGTATTAAGACTTTCTCTCTTTGACTTATACATTGACTATGAGGATGAGCCCGGTTACTTTGTCTTGGCCCCCACTTTTATCTATGTATTAGACGTGTTGTTGGACATGTTATGTATCTATGCTATGAGCTTGACTCTATTGACTCGTGATGTTTATGATATAGAAGTTTATCCTTAGTCTCAATTTCCCCTTGTTTACATTGATCTCTTATGGTCATTATAATTGCTTTCGCGACAAAGGATTTGTAATGATATGCTATTAGGCTTGTTTGGGATTCCTTCGGGTTCCCCATTTGTCGGTTATGTGTAGGCCATAGGCTTGGCTCGTGACACAACTTGTCCTACAATATCTCTAAACATAGATACTTAGAAGGGGCCAAGACAAGCAATCGGGTTCACCCTCATTGTCAAAGTAGCAATAAAGAAGAGGGTATCATTAATATGAGAAATATAGACTTACGTCCCCGGAATGGAGGACTCACCAACTAGATTGAGACACAATCGAAATAGCCACGTGGAGGAGGAGGATGGCCGACAAAGATATGTATAAGAGACGAGTAATCATAATGAAGTCAACCCCAACAAGAAAGCAACAATACACCTCAAAACATCATTTTCAAAATCTCCACATAAGTTTAAAATCAACGTAAACCTTTTCAATGTAAACATGAATGCATGCAAATGACTTAGGGGATGGAATATGAAACATGAAATTACAAGAAGAAGAGGTACGTATATTGCTTTTCCATGCCCGCTTGGGCTCCTTGGGATGATCCTTCCAATGGGCCTTGACGAGCATAACACCTTTATCAATCAACTTCTTCAACCCTTCCATGTAATACCTCCACTGGGACCTATTCCTTAGTCAACTTATCCTCCAACACCCATAACCTCAAAGAGTTCTATGACACTAGAGTCACCAACACATCCCATCAACCTAAAGGCATGAAGAATCGGACAGACCAGAACCATATCCCTAGGCCATTCCACCTTTATGAAACTTTACCGACCTCCCTCTACATTCTCTAAATACTCATAACCCTAAAATCTTTTGTCAAGCTTCATCACACATAGCTTATTTGGTACCATAAACCACCATCTCCCCCTTGGGAGACAACCTCCACTCTACCCTCTTTCACCTAAAATCACCAACTCTAATAAGACGGAACAAGACTTTGCTTAATCTAGACCACTTCAACCAAAGAAGATTTGGAACCATTAAGAATACTACACAACCATGCTCAACCTCCTCCAACCTAACCCCCAATCTAGCCAAACGATGGAACCCTTTAGTCACTTCTTTGCCACCATCGTCAACACATGCTAGGCTACTTAAAGCACTGACCACAAAATTAGCCTCATCGAGAAAAATAATGCACATTCATATCATAATCCTTAAGGAGGTCTAACCACCTTCTTGTTATCTTCAACTCACACCTACCATATTTAACAAACAACCTCTCATCTCCCAAGACTTGCAACACTACACCCAAAAGGGGTCACAAGCTCTAAATAAATCCATGTTCCATTACTAGAGGCCACCACAAACATGTCAAGGTAGGGCTTTAAAACCCTATTCATGAAATCCACTAACCTAGTCAGTGGATAAGTCAACCAAACAACCCCAAAAATACTCAAATTCTTACCCCTTGCCCAAAAAGACACATAGGGATATCACCTATGCTCATTCTCATTTGGGGACAAAACTCGAACCAAGTATCAAGCTTAAAGAATTGAGTAACCTATTGTAGTTGACCAAATAAATTGACTATCCTTAACCATCATATCACAATGTCAGGTGTCCTACACTCATTTAGAGCATGCTTTGGAAGTAGCCAAACCTTTCACGATCTCCAATCTAACTAACCAAGTCCAACCAAAATCACAAGATAAGACCCTATGCAATAAGAACATGAACATCCCCTAAACCCTTCTAGCAACAATAGACTCACATAATCATTCCCTACAAGCAATAAAAGGAACAATGAAATGAAAGTAACCCTCGGAACCATCAAATCATGAACAACAACATCAGGAAAAGCCTTTAATATACCTGTAGAATCATTGGGCACCTCTTCGCCACCTTGCCTTCTTTGAAGAGCATAGAACAGATTACATCTCAGAGCATCCCCTTGATTAACATTACCACCTCTACCCTATTTGTGCCTACGAAGACAATTTATTATCTTGTGATCCTCCTCTCCATACCAATAACAAGTATTGGTCTTCTTCAAGCACGGGACATCATGGCGCATACCACATTTTGGGCACTTATCATAAAGTGCCACACTACCACTACCTTTGACACACAAGAACTTTCCTTCACCATGGGCCCTCTTGTCCTCCTTACCATTCCTCTTCCTCAATTTTTTCCTCATCCATTTGTCTGGCATAGGTCATCATGCTGGCCAAATTCATGTCACTAATTAATATAGTGGATCGGCACTCCTCATTCACCAAGTCGGATACTCCCATCATGAATTTACTCATCCTAGACCTTTGATCGGCCCTCACACTCAAGGAAATGTGTTTCAAATTCATGAATTCTACCATCTTAGAATCCTTAAGCTCAAGTGGGAAGAACTGATTAAGAAAATCCACCTTGAACTCCTCCCATAGAACCATATTGTCAATGCTCCTTCCATTGATTAAACCATATTTGTGCAACCCCGTTGAATTTGTAAGCCGCCAACTCCACTTTCTCCTACCACCTAACACCCATGATGGCGAACACCTTGTAAACCTCATTAATGAATTCTTAAGGGTCCTCATCAACCTTTAACCCTTAGAATACCGGCGGATTCATCCTCATAAAGTCTCTTACCAAAGATGTCGAAGTAGGAGCATGAGGGGCTTGGGCCCCTTGGTTGGTTTGGTTAGCCACAACTTGTACAAGTAAGGTGAGAACATCCCGAAGTTCTTTATGAACTGGTCCCCCAACTTGAGGAGTGGGAGGAGCAGGAGGAGTTGGTTGCTCCTCGGGAGTGCAAGCTCTTGTTTCTCTTCTGTTAGGCATGATCTAGCATATCAAAAAACATTTGTTAGGGGGAATAACCTTGAATGAACCATCACCCAAAACTTAACTCTTAGTGGAGTCTTGAACTCTTTTAGGTACTTGGAGTGTCCCATAAACTTGATACACCCCAAATCTAACTAAATGAGGCCAGAAAGATGGACACATAAGAGCATAGAGTTATGGGGTGTCACAATGGGTGAAAGGACCCAATGGTTGAAACCACATACCTCAAACTTGAAGATTCCCTTGATGAATATTTGATTGAGAACTAGAAGCTTCAATGAATTTCTTGAGATTTGAAATGAGTTTGGAACCCTTGATTTTTGATGAAATATTTGTCTAAAGGTTCAAGAGAGTTTTCAGACTTGAATGATATGGGGCTAAAAATGACTAAGTATAGGAATTTTTAAACAGAGAACAACTTAGGATCAAAACCCCAAGGCCTTAGGCCGAATTCAAAAAATAAAAAAATAGGCAACAAGTATACACTAGTTCGCACTTTGACCGCGTTCACTATTTTTATAAATTTTTTGAAATTAAAATTTTGCTGTAGTTGCTCTAAAATCGGGGTTATGCCCATTTTCCACTCAATTGTTCCCCTGATCACGACTAAATATAGCTCTTTTCACACATAGGAAGGCTTAGGCCCAAGACCTCAAGGCCTTAGGCCCAACTAAAAAACTGGCAACAAAAATACACTAGTCCGCACCCTGGTCTCATCACGCTAGGGGTGCGGACCTTACTGTTTTCATAAATTTTTGAAAATCAATTTTTCTATGGTTGCTCTAAAATTGTGGTTATGCCCATTTTCTACTCAATTTCTCCCTCTAATCACAAATATGAAGTCAGATTTTTGATGTCACATACGAATTTTAGGATATAAGGAAATTATGAAAATGGGTATTTCTAAGGCACATTTTCTCGAATTTTTAGGATCGTTTTAGGGCATGCCTTCTATATTTCTTTTTTGTCTAAGGGGCCTTCATCTCCATCTTTCTATTTGTGCATTATTATCCTCATTAACCTTATCATCCACCATAATCAACATTAGTGGATACGCAATCTACTTTCATCCTTTAGTAGTCAGTGACATGCAATGCTCATCATTCCTTCGATTTTGAACTGTATTGCTAGGCAGTGTACCCTTCTAGTGTTTGCTCAAGGTTGTAGATAATTGCCTGAATTTTCTCTCCAATTGCTTCATTGCAACTGTGAGTGACTCTATTTTCTAATGAATCCCAAATATATCAGCTTTCATCTCCTTAAGAGTTTTATCATGTGCATCAACTCTCTTCAGTAACTTGCCAAAGATCTCCTCAATTCTGGAACATCTTGCTCCTCTATCATGGTTTCGAGGTGGAGTTTAGCGACCACTCCTCTTGCTCTTGTAGTTGCCTCTTCGCACCCACTCACTCCCCATGTCTTGAGTATTGTTCTTGTCATAGTACCTAATCCTATTGGCATTGTTGTTGCAGTTGTCCTTGTTTTCTCTATTGTAGTTCAGACCTTGATTTCCTTGACCTTGGCTCTAATTATCCTTATTGTATCTTTAGGGGTTGGTCCACTAACACCCCATCTGATCATTGCATATAGCACAAATCCTCCTCATAGCTATATTGATTATATCCTGATGTTCTCCCTTGGTAGCTTACCACATTGAATCCTTCTTGGTTCTATTTCATCTATAGGCCAACATTTGTATTCATCCTTGCTATCTCTTGGAGTACTTCCTGATTGATCTTTACTTGCTCCAAACTTAACCAAACCGAAAAAGAGCTCCTTATAATTTTTAAATCCCTAGTACCCCATGTCTATTTGCCTTAGCCACCTTTTCGATCTCTTGGAAGCTTCTACAAAGGTGAAATCCATAACTGATCATCCAATGATGGTGTTGGCCATTGCATTCCCATTATCATCCAATACATTATAGAAGATTTCAAGTAGGGAAACCTTTGTGATTCAATGATTTGGGTCATTTCTCAAGTACTTTGTGAACCTTTTTCATTCCGCACGTATGGACTCTCCTGATGTTTGTTTGAAATTGTTGATCCTGTCATTGATATTCAACTTCCCGATCTTAGAGAGTTTCTCTCTAAGAATGCTTGTTGCATCTCCGCCTATGTAGAAATTAAGTGAAACAATCCCAAAAAATACCTAAAAATTTGCCTCGAAAGTTCCTAGAATCGTAATTTCCATATTCCTCAAAATCCATGTGTAATATCGAAAATCCTGCTTCATATTCTTGTTCAAAAGGTCAAATTTAGTGGGGGATGGTTCTAACCCCAATTTAAGAGCAAACGATTACCAATTTCATTTTTCGTAATTTTCCTTATACAAATTTGATCCGCGATAGTGCCGTGATACGCAGGTGTCACAGACATGTATTAATATTGCCTCCACATCCCATCCACAAAGCCGACCAAATGTGAACCTATATATTTTATTGCCAGTGATTTTTATCTCGGTCCAAGTTTTTTGGGTCTTAGGCCCAAGACCTTCCATGCGTAAAAATACCTATACTTAACATTATTTCACCCTCATATTATTCAATACATTCGTACATACTCACTCAAACACTTTGCCAATATTTTATCTCCTAAATTCAAGTCTCAAACTCATCCAGATTTCAAGGTCCTCACTCAAGCTTCAAATCTCCATCTCCAATCTTCTTCAAGGATTCTCCAAAAGTCAAGGTATGTGGGGTTCTTTCATGGGTTCCTTTAGACCATGATGTCCAAGCTTCCTTTACTTAAAAATTGCATGATGTAAAGTTGATTTACTCGTGAATCTTATTTATCATGAAATTCACTGCACACTGTGTTGGGGTTTGTGAAAATGTGACTGTTTTACTATCTTTTGACCTATGAATTGCTTGAGGGTGTTACCAAGTATCTATTGGAGGTCTTACAAAGAATTTTCTTTCATGATTTCACTCTCATGGTTTTACACTAGCACTACACCCCCGCTAAGTGTTTGATAAAATGTCCAGTTATGATTTCTTGAGGAATTGAAGGTCCAATGCATATCTTATGAGATGAATGACTCTATGATATGAAAGGAATATATGTATATGATGATCAAAGGAATGTATGTATGTGATGATGAAAATAATGTATGTATATGATATTATCTATATGATGTGGGAAAAATGACCAAGCCTCACTTGGGAGGTTGTAGGCCAGGGTAACCTTGTTGAGGGGTTTGTACCTCTATCGCCTCGCTCGGGAGGTAGCAGGACCATGCAACCATATCGAGACATTTGTACCTTGATAACGACGTTTGGGGGTTTGTACTCCATCAACCATGTTGGGAGGTTTTTACCTCACCAACCACATGAAAGGGTTTGTACCTCATGTGCCTCTCCAAGGAGGTGGTAGGCCTTGGATTGCACTAAAGTGGTCTTTCCTTACACATGGATTATGTTCCTTATAATCATGGTGTTATATCAAGCATCATTCATACATGCCATATTGCTATATGCTTATTCATTGCCTACGTTATGCATTTTGATTATTATGCTTATCACTTATTGCATTGCATCCTACATACTTAGCACATTCATATGTACTAACTCATACGGTATGCCTACGTGATGTCACCATGTAAGAACCGTAGCCCCTCTTGAGCATCCCCATCTATGTGGCTAGTATGATTCCACTCAAGCTTGTTGGTTAGTCCTCTATTCTGGGGACGTTGCTTATGATATCATGTTATATTCTAAAACTACCTTTCTTTTACGTAAGTTTTGACTATGAGGGTGAGCCCGGTTGCTTGTCTTGGCCCCTGCTCTTATCTATGTCATAGAGGTATTGTTGGACATATCATGTGTGATGTTATGAGCTTGACTCTCTCTTAGGTTTTGTTGTTATGATTTGGAAGTTTCCCTTTAGCCCTGTTGTCCCTATTTTACTATATTTTTTTTGTATCTTATTGGTTCTATGACCAAGGATGTATAATGATATGTTCTGAGTCTTGCTTGGGGTCTCGTTGGGTTCTCCTTGCACTGTGTCTTTTCTAGGCTCTAGGGTAGGGTCATTAAAATCATGGTATCAGAGCACTAGGTTGTCAGATTTTTAGAGTCCAACGTACCACGTCGATTAGAGTCTAGTTCATGGATGTGTTGTGTACCAAAACTATTAGCTATGACGTGCTATAGAAGTTGAGTTACGATTTCCCCTAATGGTTATCCTTTGCTATGCTAGGTCATGCCTAACATGAGAGGGTGACGAGCCCACACACCCAAGGAGCAACCGACTAATGGGGAGATTCGGGATACTATCACCTTACTTGCACAAGTTATGGCTAACCAAGCCAACCAATGGGCCCAAGCCCCTCATGCTCCTACAAAGGCATCTCAGGTGAGAGATTTCGTGAGGATAGATCCCGCAGAATTCCATAGGTCAAAGGTGAGTAAGGACCTTCAAGAGTTCTTGATGAGGTCTATAAGATTTTGGCTATTAATGGTGTGAGGTTTGAGGATAAAGCGAAATTATGGCCTACCAACTCAAAGCGTTAGCACAAATATGGTACAACCAATGGAAGGAGAAAAATGGAGTCAACAATGTGGTTTTATAGGAAGAATTCAAGGCAGTCTTTCTTAATAGGTTCTTCCTTCTTCAGCTTAGAGAAGCTAAGTTGGTCAAATTTATTAATTTGAGATAAGGCCTAGAAGTGTGAGGGAGTATTCCCCAATATTCAACCAACTTTCAAAGTATGCTCCACACTTGGTGGTCGACTAAAGGTTTAGGATGAACAAATTTGTGATCGGTTTTCCCAAATTTGCGAGTGAAGAGTGCTGGTCTGCCATGTTGATTAGTAACATAATCTTGTAACGTTTGATGACTTATGCCAAACAAATGGAGGAAAAGTTGAGGAAGAGGAGGAGTCATGAGGTCAAGAGGGCCCGTTTTGAGGGAAAGTTCCAAAGCCGAAAGGATGGCCGGTTCCATCAAGGACAAGGGTATTCTCATGCATTGCATAAGAATGTTGCCAATGATTTTCCAAGGGCTCAAGGTGTTGGAGGTGTGGTTCCTAATGGTGGGTGTCTGAAATGTAGTAGGGGTTATAGTTCTCCCTGCTCAAGAGATACTAATGTTTGCTATGGTTGTGGAGAAGTTGGGAATAATATGATGGATTTCCCCCGGAAATGCAACAAGGTTAAGGAGATTCATCCACAAGGTGCTAATGCAGTTACTTTAGGAAAAGGTGGCTGACAAGATGGTGCCCCAAGGCACAATCAATTTTACACTTTGCATGAGAGGTAAGGGGTTGATGAGGTACCCGATGTTGTTATCAGTATGTTGAAAATCTTTTATTTTGATATGTATGCATTGATTGATCCAAGTGCCACCCTTTTTTTTGTTACCCCCTTTGTTGAAAAAAAGTTCCATGTTGACCCTTGAGTTGTTATGTGACTCATATGAGGTTTCTACTCCCATTGGTGCATCTATTATTGCTAGGAAGATTTATACAGATTGACTCATTTTCATTTTGCAGAGAATATTGCCTTGTGATCTATTGAGTTCGACATGGTTTATTTTGATGTCATTCTTAGGATGGATTTGTTGCATGCGTACTAAACTTCTATTGATTGTAGAACCCGTAGGGTTAAATTCCAATTTCCAAATGAACTCGTTCTTGAGTGGGAGAGTCAAAATATGGTGGTCAAAGGTAGGTTCATCTTTTGCATTAAAGCCCGTAAGTTGATTTCTAAGGGGTGTCTTTATCATCTTGTAAGGGTAAGGGATGTATAGTCCAAAGTCCTTCCCATAGAGTCAGTTCTAGTTGTAAATGGAATGACCACAAAAAGTGCTCAAAAATGTGCCTCAGAAGGGTTTGGAATAGTAATTTCCATATATCTAAAAATACGTTAGTTATTTCAAAAATTTGAGTTCATATTCTTGTTTAGGTGGTCAACTTGAGTGGGAAATGGGTCGAACCTGAATTTTAGAGCAACAGTATCAAAATCCAAAAATCGCAAAAAATACGAGTTAGGAGTATCAACTTTAAAGGGTTATATATCTTAGCACACAAAACACTGGGTGGCCCACGACCTATCAAATTAAATCTCTTTGAATTAGTATTTTGATACACTTGGTTTCACCTCATTCCAAGTTCGGATGAAGAATTTATGCCTATTTGCATAGAACTCATTTATGCAGAAATGCAAATTCCAGTGAGTAATTCACATCGCTTCAACGACACAGACTAATTTTATTTTGGTCCTTTTTTTTATTTTAGTCCAAGACTTTCACGTCTTGAGCCTAAGGGTTCCTATACTTGAAAATACCGTTACTTAGCCTTACTTCATTCTCATATTATCCTAAACACTCCTAAACACTCACTCAAACACTTAGCCATATTTTCACTCCCAAATTCAAGTCTCAAACCCTCATCCAAGATATGATTTTCTTTCAATTTTCTTCTTCAAGTATCAAGTCTCCATTAGAGTCTTCTTCGAGATATTCTTTAAGGTCAAGCTATTTGATTTTCAACTATTGGGTCCTTTCATCCATGGTGTCCAATCCTCTTTTCTACTTAAATTGCATGATTTGAAGTTGATCTTACGTGTGCGTTTCTTATATTAAGAAATTTACTGCATAGTGATTTGAGTTCAAGAAAGTATGGTTGTTTCAACATGTTTGCAACTCTAAATCTTGGATCTAACGTTGGATTGGATGAGGGGTTTTCGTGTATATTGCTTGAGGGTATTGCAAGGTGCTGATTGATGGTTTTCCAAAGGATTTTCTTTCATGATTTCATCTCTATATTTCATGGTTTTATACTAGCATCACACACCTCTAAGTGTTTGATAAAATATCCGGATGTGGTTTCGTACAGATTAAAGATCCAAAGAACAAGATATGGTATGACTGACTACATGATGATGGAATGAGCTTATGTATATGATATATTTTATGTTAAGTGTTGCATTAGACCATGCCCAGTCCGGGGGGACTACAACCTCCTGAGTGAGGATTGGTCATTTTGTCCATATAATAGAGATAATATCATATAAATACATTCCTTTCATCATCATATACATACATTTTTTTTATCATCATAGAGTCATTCATCTCATAAGACATGCATTGCACCTTCAATTCCTAAAGAAATCATAACCGGATATTCTATCAAACACTTGGTGGGTGTGTAATGCTAGTGTAAAACAATGCAATTCAAGAGTCAAACCATGCAAGTAAATTTATTTTAAAATCATTAATAGATCGATACTTGGTAATACCCTCATGCAATATACATCAAAATCCTTCATCAAATCCCATATTAGATCTTAAATTCGTAGCTTAAAATATGTTAAAACAGTCACAATTTGACGAAACCCCAACATAGTGTGTAGTGAAATTCATAATACATAATACCCAGGAGTAAATCAACTTTAAATCATGAAATTTTAGGTAAAAGTAAGCTTATGCATCAGGGATGAAAGGAACCCATGAAAGAAACCCACATACCTTGACTTTTGGAGAATCCTTGAAGAAGATTGGAGATTTAAACTTGAAGCATGTGTGAAAACCTTGAAATTCAGATGAGTTTGAGACTTGAATTTCGGAGATGAAATATTGGCTAAGTATTTGAGTGAGTATTTGAAAATGTCTTAAATGATATTAGGGTGAAATAATGCTACATATATGTATTTTCACGCATGAGAGGACTTGGGCCCAAGAGCCAAAAGCCTTGGACCGAGATAAAAATAACTGGCAACAAAATACATAGGTATGTGTCTGGTCTGCGAAGCGGACCTGTCATGGACGCAAAATTAATACATGTCCGTGATAGTTGCACATCCCGGCACTGCTGTGGATAGAAGCTGGATAAGCATAATTACAAAAAATGAAATTGCTAACTGTTTGCTTTTAAATCGGGGTTAGACCCATTTCCCACTATATTTGACCTCCTGAACAAGAATATGAAGTCAATTTTTTGATATTGCGCACAGATTTTGAGATTTATGGAGAGTACTATTCCGGGCACATCCAACACAAATTTTCGGGCACTTTTTGGGGTCGTTTCAATATCTCCCCCTTGGGAACATTCATGCCCAAATGTCCAAGAAACAGATATGAGAGATGTAAAAATGTCACTTTCATCCCACATAAGGATGCAACAATGCAATTAAACATCATTTCAAAAATCTTAATATAAGTATAAAATCATCATGAATTTGTCAATTTAAACATGAATGTATGCAATGACATGAGGGCTGAACTTAAGACTTGAGATCGTATAAAGGACTTAGATCAATACCTTAGGCTTGAGTAGAGTGGAAGCGATAAGGGTATCACTTTGGCATATCCACGTCGGCCTAACAAGTAGAAATCTCGATCTGTTGGTTCCTCCAAAGGACCTTAATGGAAGCAACTTCCTTATTCCTCAGCCTCTTCACTTGCCTATCTAAGATCTCTACTGGAACCTGTTAATATATTAAGTTGTCTTCAACTACCCCAAAAACATCAAGAGGAACAATAGCATTAGGATCTCCTACACACTTCCTCAACATAGACACATAAAAGACCGAATAAATCAATTCCATTTCTCTGGGCAAATCTAACTCGTAGCTCACCCTACATACCCTTCTCACCACCCTATAAGGACCCACATATATAGGACTCAACTTTCCCTTACCAAAATGAACCACACCCTTCATGGGTGACACCTTTAAATAAACCCAATCACCAACCTCGAATTCAAGATCCCTTCTCCTCACATCGGGATAGGACTTTTTGCGACTTTCGATGTTTTCAACCTCTCTATAATCATCATTACCTTCTCAAGAGCCTCCATAACTACATCTGATCCTAACATAGCCATCTCTCCGACTTCAAACCACCCAATCGGTGATCTACAATGTCTACTATAGAGAGCCTCAAAAGGAGGCATATTGATACTAGAATGATAGCTATTGTTATATGAAATCTCAATCAATGGAAGATGATCATCCCAAATAACTTTAAGGTCTAATAAACAATCCCTAAGAATGTCTTCAAATGTTTGGATATTCCTTTCGGCTTGGCCATCTGTTTAAGGGAGAAAGCTCGTACTAAACTTTATGTTGGTTCCAAGACCTCTTTGGAAGGACCTCCAAAAGTGTGAAGTGAATGTGCACCATGGTCCAATATAATGGACAAAGGAACCCAATGCAACCTCACCAAGTTGTGAATATACAACCTAGAATAATCTTTGGACCCATACATAGACTTAGCCAGTAGAAAGTGAGCTGATTTTGTCATCCTATGGACCACAATCCATATGGAATCAAAACACTTCCTAATCTTATGAAACCCAACCACAAAATCAATATTAATTTCTTCCCACTTCCAAGTAAGAATCTCTATGTCTTTGGTTAGAACACCCGACCTTTGATGTTCGGCTTTGACTTGTTGGCAACTATGGCAATCGGAAACAAATTTTGCAATGTCCTCTTCAACCTCCCCACAAATATACCTCTCTCAAATCTCTATACATTGTAGTAGACCCGATGTACCACCTCATGTCTTACGTGTACTATTCCTATGTATATGGAACATGATATGAATTGGTAGTAGGAGCGCAAATTTTAAAAGTGTCGAACGTTTGAACAGGTGGGCTATATTTACGTCTAGCGCTTAAGACGAGCGAGGGCATATATGTTTTAAGCCAAATTTGGGAGGTAAAGACCTTATGTGACATGTGAGAATTGAGGTGCTAGTAGGACGTAGACAGTTAGCAGGTGAGTCACCTACGTGCTTAACTTAAATTTTCTAGCTAAACGGAGATGGAGCCTAACGCCGAATTTGTCCAAGTACGATAAAGAATAAACTCTAAGTTAAGGGTTTAATTTTGGCCCATGTTTTCTCTTTATAACTAGACTATATTTTCATCCCACGAAGAATATAAAAATAGCCCAAGGACATAACAGTTCATTTGATAATTTAGGCCCAAACTAACTAAAGAGAGGAGAAAAATGGGCAACAAAGGCCTATCAATTTGGAGCCCCTTAAGGCCCAAGTGGAAGGAGCAAGAAGCTGCATCGCTAGCTTAATAAAGTATGGACTAGAATGCCTTAGTAAGTCACACAAAACCCCCCTTTCAAAAGGATTTAAAACATCTCCCTTAAGCCATTCTAATTTAGACAAAAAGCCTGCATTTCTAGGTTACTTTGTGCTCTGTTTCAACTTATACAAAGAAGCCCTCACGACCTCACAAGGGTTTCTAAACAAGACATACACCTTGAGGTTAAAGTTAAGTAAATCTACTTGTGCATTTAGTATGGTTTTTTTATGAAAAATAAAAAGTATATGCTAGTTATGCTTGTGCTAGAAATTTGGACATCATGTGTCGTAAGGATGGTTGTGCACTTTTCTTGTTAATTAAAAGGCTTTTATCTTCTTTCTTTTCTGAATAATGAAGTAAGCCTTATGTCCTCAATATGGTTTAGTTTGTTAGTAATGTAACCGATATGCCGCACCACTTTTACAGTCCACAAAAGTGAGTTCTTATATGATATCGTAATTGTATTCTTAGTATAAACTTGTGGGGTGGTAGTTGGGAATTGTTGATCCACGACCTTCATCTACTTTGGGACTATTTATGGACTATTGTAAGACTGATTTTATATGTAAATAATTGTGGATACAGTATGGTTAAAGTTGAAATAGGTTCGGGATTGTTGATGTCGAAATGTAGTGCGAATACGTAAAGTGATGCTGCCTATTTGTGTATTGTGTAAGATTGTTCTGTCTTGTACCTTGTGAGCTATCGTAAGACTGTTAAGGGTCTAAATGAAATTGTATATTACATGTACACAAGAACGTTTATTATAAAATACGATTATAAGTGGAAAGGTTGAAAGAATGCCTTTGGATTGCTAAATACAAGCTTGCTGCCTAGATGTTACGTTTTTATAAGATTGGACTGCTAGGAATGCTTCTTAGCTGCTAATGCCAGTATTATTGCCTACTGTATTGTAGATAAGTATTTCAGGAAAAAATATGTTACTCCAAGGTAATAACAAGGTCATATATTGAGGTATGTAAGGCTACTTGATTCGTATTATTTGGCATGAAACATAGATCCCTCCTTCGCACATAAAAGAACTCACAAACTCCAACATAACTAATAACGATGTCTCCACTATTTCACATGTCTGTATGCTCCTATATATATTCATCTTAAAATCTGAATACATTCTTGGGTACCAAGATACATGGATTCTTGTTGTTGAATAAAGTTCATGAGTTGTTTCATCTCCTATGTATCTCATTTTCATTGTGGTATTGTTTTGTATAGTTCTTTACATGTCACAGACTATATCTACAGTCATACATCTCAAATATTATGACCAACAAAAAAATCATCTCAAAAGTAATTGAAAGATAAAGTATATTGCTTTTTGATGGATGGTAACCCGAGGGGTGGAAGAATCACCTTGCAAGGGTCAATCCCATTACTGGGGATAGCCCTAGGGGTGAAGGGAAAAGCCTAGCAGGGGTCGATCCCAATATAGATTTATCACTGATCAGTTGATCATTTGTATTACATGTTGTGCCCAGATTATACAATACAGGTAAAGTAATAAAAAGAACATAAAGTACATGATTACACAGTATAACTAAAGGTGATCTCTTAGCCTTACACCAGTGGATAATTTCATTTGAGTTGTTACTTCATATACAGTATTTCCAACCTTACATATTTAGTACATTACCTCGTACTGACGTCCCTTATGGGAGACCTGCATTTCTTGTTGCAGGTATAGGAACTAGTAGCTCTCACCAATAGGAGTACAAGATATCCATCTGCTATTAACGAGCTCCAGGTTGCTTCAAGTCTTTGTGTGTGTGTCTAGAGCTTATATTTTTGTATTGTATAGTTAGTTAAGGCGGGGCCTGTCCTGACCATTATCAGATACTTTTCCTTCTCTAGAGGCTTTGTAGACTATGTAAATTAATGTGTGATCATGTCTCATACTTTAGACATTGTGGCTCCAATGGCCTAGTCATATGCATTTCCTTTTGGCTTATTATTACTGTTTACTTTCTTGAAAGCATGTTGAATGTAGAAATCCCTTATAATATGTATACAAAGGGCATGGATACAGGTTGGTTCTCCCATGCCTTATCATCAACAGGGGTCAGTCCACCTTAACGAGACATTGGGTGTGATAATAGTGGTATCAGAGTGGGTCATCCTAGGGAGTCTACAAAGCCGTGTCTATGTAGAGTCTTGTTTATGAATGTTTATGCACCATATTTATAAGAAGGAGGCTATGTGGCATTTAGGATTTTTCACTTTCTTTTCATTTTTTAAATCGTGCCATAGAGCCAAGTGTAATAGGTGGATTGTGTCTAATCCCTAAATTGTTTTGTACAGCAAGTATGCCAGAAACAAAGAAAAACAAAGGTAAAGGGAAGAAAGTAGAAGTGGTAGTTGGTATACCTAGTCGTGTGAGACAACAAAAAGAGGCTCATGATGAGTCTCTGTCACAGACATATCCAACTCCTCCAGCTGCTGATGAACTAAGAAGTAGTGAAATTTCTCCCGAACCACCTATCGATGCTACCTTGTGGGATCTGAGAAATGCAATACAACTATTGGCTCGTATAGTTTCTTGCCAAGTTCAAGGACAGGAAGGCCCAACTATAGGTGAAGGTGGTGCGAATAGGGTAGCTAGCATGAGGATATGTGACTTCCTTAATTTAGATCCTCAATCCTTCACCATGTTAGATCCTAATTAAGATCACCAACACTTTATTGATCAGATCCAACGCATATTAGATGTTATGTATATGAGTGGTACAGAAGCTGTTGAGCTAGCAACATACATATTGAAGGGTATGGCTATATTGTGGTATGAAGCTTGGAAGTAATCTAAGGTTATAGATGTACCTCCAACTACCTGGAAGGAGTTCGAAGAGGCATTTCTTGACCATTACATGCTATTATAAATCCGAGAGACCTGTGCAGATTAGTTCTTGAATCTCTACCAAGGAAATATGAGCGTGAGGGAGTATAGCCTCCAATTTAATTCTTTGGCCAGGTATACTCCTAACGTAGTTGCCCCTATGGCAAATAGAGTTCATCGATGTGTGGATATATTCACTACTTATCTAGATAGAGTCTGTACCATTGCTTCCTAGAATAAATACATGGATACAGCAAGGATGCATGCTTTTGCATAGAAACTGGAAGATCAGAGGCAAATGAGAAGGACACAAGAGTTAGAAAGGGGGCAGTACAAGAGGGCCAAATATGCGTGGCAATTTACACCATCCCAAGGTGAGCTTCGATCTCGGTCTTCTAATAGACTGCCTAGGCCCTCATCCTTCTACTTTGCAGCCAGTGCTCCATCACAACTTCTGGGGTTTAGAAGTAATCAGTTTGGTCCAAGAATTAAAGGACAAGGTGCACAAACAACAGGATATTCAGCAGGCCAGCAAACGAGTCCTAGGTATCTTGGTAAACAGTGTGGAAAAAGTCATTTAGGTATATGTAATGTTAAGAAAGACACTTGTTATTAGTGTGGTGTGCCAGGCCATCTGATAAGTGGTTTCCTGATGAGGCATATAGGTGATATAAAATAGTCTACTGGGTTAGCTATTGGATCATCATTGTCAGTTCCTCCATTAGGTAAGGGTAAACAAGCACCTAGGGGTCATGGTAGAGGTGTAAGAGGGGTAGCTACTCTAGCGAAGTCCAGAATCGCACTTATGCTCTAGGGAGTTGGCAAAATTTTGAAGCTTCACCCAATGTGGTCACAGGTACATTGTCCATCTTTTCACATAATGTATATATATTAGTTGACCTTGGTTGTACACTATCATACATTACCCCACTAGTTGCTGGGAAGCCTAAGAGAACACCCAAATTATTGAACAAATCATTGGAAGTGTCTACATCAACTAGTGAATCTATTATGCTAGCAGGGTTTATTATGGTTGTGTAGTAGCTGTTTGTGATAGTTACACATTGCCTAACTTTATTGAGCTAGAACTTGTGGAATTTGATGTTATAATGGGTATGGATTGGTTAGTTTCTTGCTATACCACCGTGGATTGCCTAACCAAGAAAATATACTTTCACTTTCCAAATGAGGTAGTTCTTGAATGGGAAGACAATATTGGGGAACCAAAGGGTAAGTTTATCTCTTATTTTAAGGCAAGAAAGATGATACCTAAGGGGTATATTTGTTATTTAGTTAGAGTAAGGGATATGGAGGCAAGATCGCCAACTCTTCAATCGGTTCCAATAGTGAATGAATTTGTTGATGTGTTTCCTGAAGCTCTTCTAAGTTTACCTCCAAGAAGTAGATTTTTGTATTGACTTACTTCTAGGCACTCAACCTATTTCCATCTATCCATATAGAATGGCCCGGCAGAATTGCATGAATTAAAGAAGCAGTTAAAAGACTTATGGGAGAAGGGTTTTATAAGACCTAGTGTTTCCCCTTGTGGTGTACCAGTGTTATTTGTACGTAAAAAGGGTGGCACCTTAAGAATGTGTATCGACTATCGACAATTGAATAGGGTGAAAATAAAGAACAAAATAACCCCCAGGATTGATGATTTATTTGATCAGTTACAAGGTGCCAAATGCTTTTCAAAAATTGATTTGAGATCAGGTTATCACCAAGTGAGGGTGAAGGAGAAAGATATACTCAAGATAACTTTATAGAAACGCTATGGTCACTTTGAATTTGTTGTTATGTGATTTGGGATAAGGAATACACCAGCAGTTTTTAAGGATCTGATGAATAGAGTATTCATGCCATTCTTAGATGTGTTTGTGATAGTATTTATAGATGATATTTTGGTATATTCAATGTCAGAAGACGACCATGCAAATCATTTATGACAGGTGTTACAAGTACTTCGTGGTCGATAGTTATATGCCAAGTTTTCTAAATGTGAATTTTGGTTAAAATTAGTGGCATTCTTAGGTCATATTGTCTCTTATGAGGGAACAAAGGTTGACACACAAAAGATAGAGGCTGTGAAAGATTGGCCAAGGCCAAGAACACCCATGGAAGTTCAGAGTTTTCTAGGGTTGGCAGGTTATTACAGAAGATTTATTGAAGGTTTTTCTTTTATTTTTGCACCTCTAACAAAGTTAACAAATAAAGCAACTAAGTTCTAATAGAATGATGCATGTGAAAAGAGCTTCCAAGAGCTAAAGAATAAGCTAACTTCTACACCTGTACTAGTACTTTCAGAAGGCACGAAGGTGTATGTCATGTATTACGATGCCTCAGGAGTTCTCTTAGGGTGTTTACTGACAGAGCATGGTAGGATAATTGCTTATGCCTTTAGAAAACTATGACTGCATGAGAGAAACTATCCAACACATAACATTGAGCTAGCGGTAGTTGTACTTGCTCTGAAAATATGGTGCCACTATCTGTATGGGGTTCATGTTGACATATATACTGATCATAAGAGCCTGCAGTACATCATTAAGCAGAAAGACCTAAATTTAAGATAGCGGAGTTGGATAGAGCTAATAAAGGCGTATAACTCTGATATACTTTACGACCCAGGGAAGCAAAATGTGGTAGCCGATGCTCTGATTCGTAAGGCAATCAAGAATATTGGTAATCAGGCTGTGGTAATGCAAGGTGTGGCTAAGGATCTATGACAACTAGCTAGTTTTAGAGTTCGCCTTCTCGAAAATCCAAAGGAAGAGGTTTTTATGCATAATGCTGCGGAGTCTTCATTGGTAATGGATGTTAAAGAAAAATAGTTCGAGGATCCTATTTTACGATGACTTAAAGACAAGGCGAGTCAAGGTAAGATAAAGGGCTTTGGCCTTGTACAAAATGGAGTACTTTATTTCCAAAATAGATTATGTGTGCCTGATATTGATGGACTAAGAAAGAGGATATTGGAAGAAGCCAATCATTCTAGATATTCCATCTATCCAGGATAGACTAAGATGTATCATGACCTAAAGGGAATGTTTTGGTGGGGAGACATGAAAAAGGACCTTTAAAAATTTGTGGTTCAATGTCCAAATTGCCAACAAGTCAAAGTAGAGCACCAAAAGTCAGGAGGTTATATGCAATGTATAGTGCTTCCAGTATGAAAGTGGAATATGACTAATATGGATTTTATTATAGGGTTGTCTTGTCATTTCAAAAGTTACACTCCATATGGGTAATAGTTGATATACTCATAAAGTCAGCAAACTTCTTACCCGTTAAGAGTGAATACACAACTAAAGAGCATGCAAAGTTATACCTCAAAGAAATAGTTAGGCTACATGGGGTCCCAATCTCCATTATATCTGATCGAGGAGCTCAATTCACTGCAAAGTTTTGGAAATCATTCCAAAAAAGTTTAGTGACACAAGTGAATTTGAGTACAGCTTCCACCCTCAGACAGATGGTCAAGCAGAATACACTATTCAAACACTTGAAGATATGTTACGAGCTTGTGCATTGGACTTTAAAGGTAGTTGGGCGGATCATTTGCCACTTATTGAATTTGCCTATAATAATAGCTACCACTTCAGTATCAAGATGGCACCTTATGAAGCTTTGTATGGAAGAAAATATATGTCACTAATTGGAGAGTTTGAAGTGGGTAAAACCACCTTACTTGGGCCAAATATAGTATAACAAGCCATAGAGAAAGTTAGGGTAATACAACAGTGGCTAGAAATAGCCGTAAGTCATCATAAATCATATGCGGATGCTAGAAGGAGAGGACTAGAATTTTTAGTAAGGGATTGGGTATTCTTAAAGGTATCTCCAATGAAAAGGGTTATGAGATTTGGTAAGAATGCGAAACTAAGCCACGTTACATAGGCCCATACAAAATTATTAAGAGGTTTTGGCAGGTTGCATATGAGTTAGAGCTACCCCAAGAACTTTCAATGGTTCATCCAGTTTTTCATGTGCCAGTGCTTCGAAAATGCATAGGTGACCCATCCCATATCACTCTTATTAAAGATGTGTAGGTTAAAAAAGATCTCAGCTATGAAGAGGTACTTGTTGCTACTCTAGATCGTCAAGTTAAGAAGCTAAGGAATAAAGAAATAGCTTCAGTAAAAGTACTTTGGAGGAACCAACAGGCATAGAGATAACATGGGAGGCTGAGGAAGCGAGGAAATCAGACTACCCTTACTTATTTGAAGCTAAAGAGGAAATCCAACATGAAGAATTTGGGCCTTAAAAGGTACATGTGTTTGAGTACTTGTTATGTTATCAAACGTTTGTTCAAGTAAATGTTTGAACTTGGTTAAGCTATCCAATTATGCTAACATTCGAGGACGAATGTTTCTAAGGGGTGGAGAACATAATACCCCATATATTACATGTACTATTCCTATGGATATGGAACATTATATGAATTGGTAGAAGGAGAACCAATTTTAAAAGTGCCTAACGTTTGAATCGAAGGGCTATATTTACATCTAGCACTTAAGACGAGCAAGGACATATAAGTTTTAAGGCAAATTGGGGAGGTAGAGGCCTTAAGTGAGGAAATAGAATTGAAATGCTTGCAGGATGTGGGAAGCTAGTAGATGATTCACCTACATGCTTAGCTTAAATTTGCTAGCTAAACGGAGATAAGGCTTAACGCTGAATTTGTCCAAGTCCGATAAAGAATAAACTCTAAGTTAAGGGTGTACTTTTGGCCCAGGTTTTTACTTCATCAATGGACTATATTTTGAGCCCAATAATAATATAAAAATAGCCCAAGGACATCACAATTCATTTGATAATTTAGGGACAAACTAACTAAAGAGAAAGGAGAAAAATGGGCAGCAAAGGCCCATCAATTTGGAGCCCCTTAAGGCCCAAGTGAAAGGAACAAGAAGCTACACCACCAGCTTATCAAAGTAATTCTAAAAATTTCTTAGTGATATGGCCAAAATCCCCCTTTAAAAAGGATTTAACACAGCTCCCTTAAGCCATTTTAATTTGGACAAAAAATCCGCACTTCTAGGTTACTTTGTGCTCTCTTTCAACTAATACAAAGAAGCCCTCACAACTTCACAAGGGTCCTAAAGCTGGAATAAACCTTGAGGTTAAATGTAAGTAAAGCTACTTGTGCATTTATTATGGTTTGTTTATGAAAAAGAAGAAGTATATAATAGTTATGCTTGTGCTGGAAATTTCGACAATATGTTTTCCAAGGATGGTTGTGCAATTTTCTTATTAATTAAGAGGCTTTTATGTCTTTCTTTGCTAAATTATGAATAAAGAGTTATGTTTTTAACAAGGTTTAGTATGTTATTAATGTAACCACGTTGTTGTACCACTTTTACAGTCCACAAAAATGAGTTCTTATATGATATTGCAATTCACTTCTTAGTACTAACTTGTGGGCTGGTAGTTGGGAATTGTTATTCCATGACCTTCACCTACTTTGGGACTATTTATGGACTATTTTAAGATTGGTTTTATGTGTAAATAATGTTGGATATCGTCTGGTTAAAGTTGAAATAGATTCAAGATTGTTGACGTCAAAATGTGGCAAGAATACGTAATGTGATGCTGCCTATTTATGTATTGTGTAAGATTATTCTTTCTTGTACCTTGTGAGTTTTTGTAAGACTGTCAAGGGTCTAAAACAAGTTGTATATTACATGTACATAAGAATGGTTATTAGAAAACACGATTATAAGTGGAAAGGTTGAAAGAATGCCTTTTGGTCGCTAAATACAAGCCTGCTGCCTGGATGTTACTTTTTTATAAGATTGGACTGTGAAGAGGTGTTTCTTAGCTGCTAATACCAGTATTATTGCCTACTATATTATATATAAATATCCAAGGGAAAAGGAGGTTACTCCGAGGTAATAACGAGGTCATATATCGAGGTATGTAAGGCTACTTGATTTCGTATTATTTGGCATGAAACATAGATCTCTCCTTGACACATAAAGGGCACTTACCAAATCTAACAAAACTAATAACCATGTTGCCACTCTTTCACGTGTTCTTATGCTCTCATATGTAGTCATCTTCAAATCTGAATACATACTTGGGGTGCAAAGATACATGGATTCTAGTTGTTGAATAAAGTTCATGAGTTGGTTCATCTCCTAGGCATCTCATTATTTGTGTAATCTACTCTTTTCATTGTGATATTGTTTTGTATAGTTCTTTACATCTCACATGCTATATCTATAGTCCTATAGGTTAACTATTATGACTACCAAAAGAATCATCTCAAAAGTAATTGAAAGATAAAGTATATTGCTTATTGATGGGTCGTAACCCGAGGGGTGGAAGAATCATCTAGCAAGGGTTGATCCCATTACGAGGGGTAGCCCTATGGATGAAAGGTAAAGCCTATCAGAGGCTGATCCTGATATAGATTTACCACTGATTACCTGATCATTTGTATTATATGTTGTTCACATATTATACAATAAA
Source organism: Solanum clarkiae (assembly GCA_011800125.2). NCBI lineage: Eukaryota > Viridiplantae > Streptophyta > Magnoliopsida > Solanales > Solanaceae > Solanum > Solanum clarkiae. The sequence continues at coordinate 6,986 of JAABOM020072359.1, read as the reverse complement.
GGTAAAGTTATAAAAAGAACATAAAGTACATGATTCCACAGTACAACTAAAGGTGGTCTCTTATCCTTACACCAGTGCATTATTTCATGTCAGTTGTTACTTCATATGCAGCATTTCTTGCCTTACATATTCTATATATTATCTCATACTGACGTCCCTTATGGGCGACCTGCATTTCATGCTGCAGGTACAGGCACTAGTCGCTCTCTTGAGTAGGAGTACAAGATATCCAACTGTTGTTACCAAGCTCCAGGTTTCTTTGGGTCTTGGTGTGTGTGTGTCTAGAGCCTATATTTTTGTATTGTATAGTTAGTCGAGGCAGGGCCTGTCTCAAACCTTATCAGATACTTTTTCTTATCTAGAGGCTTTATAGACTGTGCAAATTAAAGTATGGTTATGTCTCGTACTTTAGACAACGTAGCCCCAATGGCCCAGTCATATGCATTTCCTTTTTTCTTGTTATTACTGTTTACTTTATTATAAGCATATTGAATGTAGAAATCGCTTATAATATATATTTAAAGTGCATGGATACAGGTTGGTTCTCCCGAGCCTTATTGGCAACGGGTGCCAGTCTACCTTGACGAGACTTTGGGCGTGAAGCCCGGGGTGAATAGAATAAGAAGAACCATAAGCCTCATCAAAAATATTTTCCCTCAATCTATAAATACAAGGCACACACAATCCACCTTGGTACCAAAGGGCACCATCTCACCCTCTGGAGAAAACGTCTACCTTACCATCTTTTACCTATGCTTTCAATCCAACAAAGCGAAGTCATGATCTTGCTTAGCTTCCACCTCCTCAACCAATGATGATTTAGAGCCATCAAAAAAAACAGTACTACCATTATCAACTCTTTCAAACCTAACTCCCAACGTAGCCAACCGATTGACCTCCCAAGCCACCTCCTTACCACCATCATCAACATGAGCTAGGGTACACATAGATACCCTACTCAAAGCATCTGCCACCGGATAATAATGTATACTCATGTTATAATCCTTAAGAAGTTCTAATCACCTTCTTTGTCTCAAGTTAAGATCCCTTTGAGTTAAAACATATCGGACGATCTTATGATCGGTGAACGTATCAACATACAGCACATACAAATAATGATGCTATTACTTTAATCCATATACCATGGTGGCTAGTTCAGCATCATGGGTAGGATAGTTCTTTGTATGCAACTTGAGTTTCCTAGAAGCATAGAATAAGACCTTACCATTTTGAATTAAAACACAACCCAAACCAACTCTAGAAACATACAGTACAAAACAAAACACTCTATCCATCCTAGTAGTGATAATATAGGAGTAAGCACAAACATATCTTTCAACATTTGGAAGATCCTCTCACACTCATCAATCCATACAAAAATAGCCTTCTTTTTAATCACTTTTGTCATTGGAGAGGCAATAGAACAAATCCCATTCACAAATCTCCAGTAGGAACCCACTAAGCGTAAGAAGCTCCTAATATCTAATGGGGTCAATGGTCTAGGCCAACTTCTAATTACATTCGTCTTCTTAGGATCCACATTAATACCATCCCCCTACACCATATGACCTAAAAAGGCAACTTCCTTCAACAGAAATTCACATTTTTCAAATTTAGCATACAATTTCTCTTCCCTCCACCTTTGCAAAACTACCCTCAAATGTCCCGTATGCTCCTCCTCATTACGTGAATAGATCAAAATATCATCAATGAATACCATAAAAACGAATCAAGCTAGGGTTTAAAGACCCTATTCATAAGATTCATGAAGATGGATGGTGCATAGGTCAACCCGAATGACATCACAACAAACTCAAAATACCCATACCTAGTCCAGAAGGCCATCTTAGGAATATCACACTCTCTCACCTTCACTTGATGATACCCAGACCGAAAATCAATCTTAGAGAAATGGTTGGCCCCATGCAATTGATCAAACAAATCATCAATCCTTGGAAGAGGGTACCTATTCTTTATGGTGACCCTATTAAGTTGTCAGTAGTCAATACACATTTTAAGGGACCCATCATTATTTTTCACAAAGAAAACTGGTGCACCCCAAGGTGATTGGCAAGGCCTAATGAAACCCTTCTCCAACAAGTCCCTCAATTGTTCCTTCAACTCCTTTAACTCCACCGGGGCCATGCGATAAGGAATAATAGAAATGGGTTGAATGTCGGGATAGAGGTCTATACAAAAGTCAATTTTCCTTTTGGGAGGGACACTGGGAAAGTCATTTGGAAAGATATCAAGAAACTCATTTACAATTGGAACCGACTCTATGGGAAGGACATTGGACTCCACATCGCTAACCCTCACAAGATGTTAAAGACACACCTTAGATATCAACTTATAGACTTTAATGCATGAGATGAACCTACCCTTGGCTACCACATTTTTACTCTCCCACTCAAGGACGAGTTCATTTGGGAGTAGGAATTTGACCCTACGTGTTCTACAATCAATAAAAGCATAGTACGCTTGCAATCAACCCATCTTAAGAATGACATCAAGATCAACCATGTCACACTCAACAAGACCACAAGGCAATATTGTAACACCCTACACCTTACAATAATAGTACAATTCAAATGAAACATGACATGGTTTGTTTGAATTAGCGCTAATTTTCAGAAGTTCTTGAATTTTGTGTTAATGGGCTATATGTGCGTCTAACGCTTAAGAGGGTCAAGTGTATACATGTTTTGTGTCTAATTGAGTAGATTATGACCTTAAATGAAGTAAGAGAATTGAGGTGCTTGTAGGACTTTGAAAGGTAGCAGGTGAATCACCTACTTGCTTAGCTTAAATTTGCTGGCTAAACGAAGACGATGATTGACATGAATTTATTCAAGTTCGATTATGAATAAAGTTCGTATTAAGGGTATAACTTTAGCCCATAATTTAGAATCATGAATAAGCTATATTATCAGCCCAAGATTAATATAAAGGGAGACCGAGACTATTACAATATTCTTAGCAAATTAGTCCTAACTAGTTAAGAAGAAAAAATCTGAAAAATGGGAAGCAAAAGCCCATCCATTTGGAGCTCCAAAAGGCCCTAGTGAAAAGGTCAAGGAGCTGCATCACCAGCTTTTTGATGTAAGTCTTAAGTATCCTTAGTAAGTCAGCCAAAGATCCATTTAAAAAGGACCTAAAGAAGCTCCCACAAGTCATTGTCATCTTGAACAGAAAAAAAATATCATCTTTGTCTACAACTTTTCTCTCAACGTGTATTGACTTGCGAAGTAGTAAAAAGGGGACTTATAGGGTTCTTATACAAGCTATATACATTTAAGATAGTGGTAAGTGAGTTTACACATGTGTTTAGTATGATTTTCTTATGAAAAACAAGAAGTATATGCTAGTATGTTTGTGCTGAGAATTCTGGGTAGATTCTATTTTGAGAGTTGCTGCAAATTTTCCTCTTGTTTTAGTGACTTCTCTATGGTTTGTGGGCTGTATAATGAAGAGAAATTGGTGTTCTTAACATAATTTGAGTTATTAACATCACCCTAAGGTTGCTGCCCGGATTTTGGTTTCATTTAACAAGTGCATTTTATTGTGTTATCTTAAGCATCATGTGGACTGGAATTTGCGGGCTGTTTTATATAAGGCTATTAGCTTATGTCCTTCATGACTTCTTAAGTGTTGTTATAATAATAGTTTAGGTCTGTTTATATGTGTAAATGTTGCTGAAACAGTTTGGTTAAAGTTGGAATAGGTTTAGAGTTGTCGACATCGAAAGAGAGCGAAGGAAGGTAACATTATGCTGTCCACTTTTAGATTGTGTGGAATTGTAATATGTTGTGTTTTGTGGGCCGTTGTAAGGCTATTATGGAATTTGAATAGGTTGTACATGATATGTACATGCTAATGTGTATTAGAAAATACGATTAGGGACGAAAAAGTTAAAGGAATATGTTTGGGTTTATAATCACCCGCTTGCTGCGCATGTATTGTTTTCTTATGTGATTGAGATGCCAAGGTGTATCTATTGCCTATTAATGCTAGTTTTATCACCTATGTTGTAGACAAGTATTTGGAGGAAGGGAAGTTTAGCTCGAGGTAGTAATGAGGTCATACAACGAGGTATGTAAGGTTACTTGATTTCGTATCAGTTGGCATGAAACATAGATCTCTCCTTGGTACATAAAGGCACTTTCCAACTCCGACACAACTATTAACCATGTCTCCACTCTTTCATATATTCATATGATTCCATACATAGTCACCTTCAAATCTACATACATGCTTGGGTACAAAGTTACATGATTTCCTGTTACAAAATAAAGTTCATGAGTTGTTCCATTTTATATGCATTTCATAATTTGTGTAATGTACTCTTTTCATTGTTATATTGTATTATGTGAGTATCCACATGTAACATGCTATATATATAGTCCTACAGCTCCAATATTAGGGCCACCCAATGAATCATCTCAAAGGTAATTGAAAGATAAAGTATACAGTTTTTGATAGGTGGTAGCCCGAAGGGTGGAGATAGCACCCAGCCAGGGATGATCCTATCAATGGGGGGTAGCCCGAGGGATTGAGTATAACCTAGCCAAGGACAAACCTGATACAGTTTACCACTGATCAGTTGGTCATTTGTATTACAGTTGTGCACAGATTTTACAATAAAGGTAAAGTAATATAAAGAACATAAAGTACATCATCCCATAGTACAACTAAAAGTGGTCTCTTATGCTGCAGCAGTGTATAGTTTCATTTAAATTGTTACTTCATATGCAGTGTTTCCTGCCTTACATACTTAGTACATTATCCCATACTGATGTCCCTTATGGGGGACGTGCATTTCATGCTGCAGGTACAGGTGCTAGTAGATCTCCCTAGTAGGAGTACAAGATATTCAGTTGTTGTCACCAAGCTCAAGGTTGCTTCGGGGCTTTGTATATGTCTAGAGCTTATGTGTTTTTATTGAACAGTTCGTTGAGGCGGGGACTGTCCCGACCCTTATTAATATCATTCTTTATTTAGAGGCTTTATAGACTATGAAAAGTAAAATATGGTCATGTCTCATACTTTAAATACCGTGGCCCCAACGGCCTAGTCATATGCATTTCCTTTTGGCTTGTTATCACTATTTATCTTCTTAAAGGCATGTCAAACGCAGAAAACCCTTATAGTATGTATAGAAAGCGCATAGTTACAGATTCGTTCTCCCGAGCCTTATCGGCAACGGGTGCCAGTCTGCCCTAACGGGACTTTGGGTCGTGACAAAAGTGGTATCATAGCGGGTCGTCCTAGGTAGTCTACAAAGCCGTGTCTATGTAGAATCTTGTTTATCAATGTGTTGTGCACCACATTTATCAGCAGGAGGCTACGTGACATTTAGGAGTTGTTACTTTCTTTCCATTCGTGCTATAAAGTCAAGTGTAATAGGTGCATTATGTCTAATTCTAAATTATTTTGTACAACAAGTATGCCAGAAACAAGGCAGAATAAAGGTAAAGGGAAAGGAATGGAAGTGGTGGTTGGTATACCTAGCCAGATGAGACAACGAGATGAGATTCAAGAGGAGTCTTTGTCACAGACATCTCCAACTCCTCCAGTTCCTGATGAACCCGAGAGTAAAGAAATTCCCCAGATACACCTATTGATGCTACTGTGCAGGATCTGAGAAGTGCAGTCCAACTATTAACCCGTATAGTTGCTGGTCAAGGTCAAAGGCAGGAAGGTCCTGTTATGGGCATAGGTGGTACAAGTAGGGCAGCTGGCACAAGGATATGTGATTTTCTTAATTTGGACCCCCCAATCTTCACTGGTTCAGATCCTAATGAAGACCCCCAAGACTTTATTAATCAGATTCAGCGCACTTTAGATGTTATGCACGTGAGTAGTACAGAAGCAGTCGAGTTATCGATATATAGGCTGAAGGGTGTGGCTATATTGTGATATGAAGATTGGAAACAATCTAAGGTTATAGATGCACCTCCAACTACCTGGAAAGAGTTTAGAGTGAAATTTCTTGACCATTATTTGCCATTAGAGATCCGAGAGGCCCGTGCAGATCAATTGCTGAATTTTCACCAAGGGAATATGAGTGTGAGGGAGTATAGCCTCCAATTTAATTCCCTGACAAGGTATGCTCCTAATGTAGTTGCTACAATGGTAGACAGAGTTCACCGATATGTAGATAGGTTGGATACGTATCTGGTCAGAGACTGCACCATTGCTTCCTTGAACAAAGATATGGACATAGTGAGCATGCAGACTTTTGCACAAAAATTGGAGGATCAGAGGCAGAGGAGAAAGTTGCAAGAGATGGAAATGGGGCAAGCCAAAAGGGCCTGATCTATAGGGCATTTTACACCACCCCAAAGTGATTTCAGGCCTCGGTTTTCTAATAGACCGTGTAGGCCATCATCCTCCCACTCTACAGCCAGTGCTCCACCACAACTTCAAGGGCCTAGAAGTAATCAGTTTGGTCAACGAGGGGAAGGGAAAGGTTCCCGAACAATGGGTTATTCGGTAGGCTAACCAATGATTCCTAGACAACCTTGTAAACAGTGTGAAAAAGGAGTCATCCATGTATATGTCGTGTTGGGACAGATGTTTGTTATTAGTGTGGTGCACTAGTGCATATGATAAAAGATTGCCTGAGGAGACATATGGGTGGTATGGCACAACCTATTGGGTCATATATTGCATCATCACTATTAGTTCCTCTAGAAGGTAGTGGTCAGCAAGCACCTATGGATCGTGGTAGAGGTTTTAGAGGGACAGCTAGCTCTAGCGGGGTCCAAAATCGCACTTATGCACTGGGAAGTAGGCAGAATTTGGAAGCTTCACCTGATGTGGTCATAGGTACATTGTCCATCTTTTCACATAAAGTATATGAATTAATTGACCCTGGTTCTACACTATCATACATCGCTTCACTAATTGTTGGGAAGCTTAAGAGAACACCCAAATTATTAAACAAACCATTTGAAGTGTCTACACCAACCGGTGAATCTATT